>CM027123.1:9041833-9287397 GCA_015476505.1 Urochloa ruziziensis | reverse complement strand
GGAACACGAACCGTCTGCTTAATTAGCTTGTGACGACTTGACAACGATTCTACTATTACGATGATGCTTTTTTCCTTCTTCGTCAGATGTGCACGGAGAGGAGTACGTGGGGTACATGCATGATTGGTCGTCGTCATTAGGATGAGACAGACGAGACGATGGTGTGCCCATCGCTTTGCCATGTACAGTATGCTGGGTTAATGCATATAGGTAGGATGCGCGTGAGATGACAGGCATCATTTTCCATGATGGGATTATTGGGATCGAAATCGAAATTGTTGGTGCCTCTGCATTAATCTCCCGAGAATTACATCCACTGGACTCAAACAACAGTTGAGCAGCAGGCATCAAGAACACGCTATGTACTAGCACGACGCCGATCAGATCAGCTTGTTGCCATCAGTTTTCTGGTAGCTATAGCTACTTAGCTAGGACACGAGAAGAAGTCCAGCACCTTGGACGCCACCTCCGGGAACACGCGCGTCGGGCGGTAGTCTTTGTTCAGGCACACCACGGTGGCCGTCGCTTCCAGGACGAGCTGCAAGCATGCATCGCGTCCATGACGACGTCGCTCTTCCACAGTTAATACGAGCTATGATCATGTTGATCAGTCACACGTACGGCATATGTACTGTGACGACATTGTGTGCATAGAAGATACAGTACCTTGCGTTCCGGCAGCGTCTCGACAAGGTGTTCGACGAACATCCGCGCGCCCTTGATCTGGACGACCCTCACCTTAACAACGAACCTGGCGCCGCGCTGAAGAATGATAAAAGTAATTTAAACGTCTGGTAAATAAATTGCCCGAGTTGTTATGTTAACAGCGGCACACAAGTACGTGAGCTGATGCGCCGCAAGCAGATCGGCGTCCCATCGGCCGTGGATCTTAATTCGTTGCGTACCTTGAGAGGCGCGAAGTAGTTGAGCTTCAGCTCGGACAGTGCCATGGCTTTGCCTGTGCTCGCGATCGAGCACCTGCTGATGCCAAGCCTCGAAGCGACCTCTTCCCGAGCTGATGGGGTGCACCATAGTATCATCGAGCTCGTAAAAATTGCATGTGTAAAACCTATATATACTACTCAGTCCAGTACTACCATATCTAGCTAGTATCCCTATTCCCTACACGGCTTACCTTTCTCGATGTAATCCGCGTATACGGCGTTGTTGACAACCCCGTACTGGTCAAGCTCGCAGTCACGGACCGTCATCTCCACCGGGAAATACTTGTCCCCCCTGTACATAATCGCATTAATATTCGTTCGATCATAAGAAACCAACACAAACCAGCAGGAAGCCAGGAACAGGGGGGGTGGACAGTGGACACCTCAGCTTTGTGCCCTGGCCGATGCTGTTGGCGCAGATGGTCTCGAGGGGACGGGACTCTGAGGCAGCGATCCGCCACGGCCGGCCACGGAGGACGGCGAGGTGGCTGGAGCGAGGCCAGGCTCCAAATCTGGTCGCTGTAGGCGGTCGTTGGTTGGTGTTTGGAGGCAGCTGACAACAGCGAACCCGCATGCCGAGCTCCATTTTTTGCGGGGATGGATAGTGCCTGCTGCCCCCCGTGCTTTTATGCACAGCGCTTATGCTATTGCTGGGTTTTGCTCCCATGCGAAGCATGCGCACAAGACACATAACAAACTTTTGAATATACCCACGCATGAATAATTTGTAGCTATGGATGATCAAATGTAAACTGATTTTCTTTAGATAAATCCAAATTGGAATCGGAGGTAGTACTAGCTTGTAGCAAATCATATTCAGCTTTTAAATATATATATATCCTTGACCAAAGTTCGAATCTCGTACCATTTTTCTGAAGAAAAAAATGTGGGGAGTTCCTCACATTCGAACCTCCCATTCATTCTTAAAAACCCATTTTAGTAGTACCAAATGATAATATTAACAGAACTGCGTCACTAAATCAGAGGGGCACATAAGAAAATTGGGTGAATTTAGGAACAGGTCTACGAACAAATTTAAAGTTGGTAGGAGCGGAGGGGGGTATTACATGACATCAACAGAAAAGAATATAGCTTCCATTCGAGAATCATAAAGAACATTGAAATCATTATATAACTGTGAGGCTTTACAGATTATCCAGATGAAAATTATCTCCAAGCTACAGAAGCCAAAGGTGGGCTCCGTTGAGGTAATGAAAACTCCATGGAATTTGCATCCAAAATGGAAATCTTCACTCGTCACATTACACAACAGTTTGGTGCCGATTCAAGCATCTCTGGAGACCTGTAATATAGTGGAAACCCTAAATAGTCAAACATGGGATGCAAATCCGATGTATATCGTATGCAAGAATGAATTTGGATCAGATAACGAAAGAATGAATATGATAATGCAGCAAACCAACTCTATGAATGTAGGGCATCAGCATGCAAATTCTAGCTATAATACACAGATGAAATTCGAGCTAAGCAAAAAAGTTCTCCGAAGATACTTTTTTTTTTTTTTACTTACTGAATGGCCACCTAATCTACTACAAGATAGCTGCTCTACTTTTCAAATGTTATAGTGGAAAATAAGAAGATAGTTTACTGCTTTTTCAAACATTAAAGTGCATTTGATGTTTAACCATAATCGCCTGAACTACCAATATTCAACTTGCCATGTGCTACATGACTTGTTCATATTGCAAGTCACCTCCACGGCTCCACTACTGGCAATTAGTACAACATGAAAGAGCAAAAGAATATTTTATACTGGGCATCATTAGTACAATCCACCTACTGATGGGAAAATGCCGACTAAGACTAAGACAGCTATTTTCAATTTTGAACAGTGAACTGGAGAACATTTTGCTCATATGGCCCAATTCTCACTACAGGGCAATGCCAATAGTTATGAAATAAAAATGAAATCTATGTTCTACTACAATAACCGAAACATGTTATTTTGTTTGCATCACCAGCTTTCTAGGATTTCATATTGGCAACATGCTGAGGATAAAGGATGAAAATAAAGTCAAATTATATTTCAAACTATTTGTTTTTTTCAGTCTCCACTTCTTCAGTAATAACAACCCAAAAAAACTGTAGAGGAATGAATGGAGTACATCTAGAGAAAAGTCTAGGGATAATATTTTTGCTTGGCCAAACCAACATGTGGTTGGACATTAGTGGGCACAAAATTCAAGATCTATCCAGGAAATGCATCCTGAGCCGTGTTGTAAAATAGAAAAAATATCCGAGAAGCCTTTTTTTGTTATAGACTTTGCTCGGCATGTACATGCATACAGATATTAATGGAAGAATCATTTACTGGAAAGATATGAGTAAAAAAACTCACAGCTGTCCCAACTTGCTCAGATCCAGATCAGGTACAATATCTTGGACAAGATCACTTGGGGGCTGACCACATTCTTGCATGTTTTGCATGATGTCAAAAATCTTAGTCATGTTCTCAGGATCATTTTCATAGACATCAATAAGCTTCACCATGAGTTCGAGCTGATTGTTGTAGCGGTCATATTCTTCTTTGTTTATTTTATCTTTGTTATCCTCCAGCCATTTTGGATATTTTTCCACGATGTCTTTCATGGGCTCATGAAGAATCTCCTTGGACAAAAGTTGCTGCATCATCGTTTCAACAATAGAGTCCATATCCTGTGGATTGTAAAAGAAAATCATTAGTTCAAGTGTACAGGTGCAAATGGAAAAGCGGAGTGAAACAATAAACTGCAGGTTTTATACTCGCAGTCAAAAAAACTCCGAAGCTAGTTAAACTAAATCCCAAGGCTATATTGTCATAGAATTTCATAAAATCATGTCATGGTCAAGCAGAGCATATCAAAGAGCTAATGAGCTTTGATTAAATTGGGGGTGTGGCTTTATGAAGCATTATGACGATAAAACCTGGGATCATGTGCAATGACCAACTAGTCAAGAAAAATGTGGTTTCGAGGAACCATGACCACATAATATATGTTCTTGTGAGAATAGTGCTATTAAAATTAATTATGCTCCGACATCAAGCAGTAGTATGAGATAGAACAGGTGAAACGTCTAATGGTTCAGACGAATCAAATGCACTAGAAAATTGCTGTACCGCTAGAGCATTTTAGATTCCATAACTGGAACAGCAAATTCAGCAGGAAAAGAAAAAAGTTATTACACATATAAAGTTACATACTCCTCTAAATTGTGCTGTCTTAAAATGTCTCAGCAACACTCATGCATGGCAAATGTAACAAATTTTGGATATAAGATCAAGGCTAACTACCTAAAGTATGAACACCAGACTGCCGATGTGCAGCCAACAGATTCATTTGCTCATTACAATCCCTAATTCCCCAAAATCCTGACTAGGGAATCTTATAAGAAACATATTGCTGCTGCTGCTCAGAAACAAAACTTCTTCCCTCCATATAGTGTAAAGAGTCTTATAAGAAACCCCATATCTGGATACGAGTCATCAGTAATGCGCACCCTAATGTCCATGCCTACCAAGTCTTTACCAGGATGTGCGAAAACAAGCACCCTAATTCCATAAATTATCTATGGTTTAACATCAAAGGTAGTCTAACGATACCTTCCAGTGAAATATACAATGGTTCAGTAGTAGTGTCAAATGCGCTTTCTTGTATGAAGTAACAAACTATAGAATGTTATCCTGAATGAAACAACTATTCAGCAATCATGCCTGCGATCGAGCAGTAGGTACCCAACTCTTAATTTCGATTGAACAGGCAGGCTAAAGTGATGGTACCTGCGCCCCAGCGAACTCCTCGAACTGCTTGACGAACTCCTCCATCATGGCATCGTCGTCCAGCGACGGGACACCCCCGGTGCCGGTGGCCGTCTCGAGCCCGCGCACCGCCTCCCGCGTCTCGCGCGTGAGTTTCTCGAGCGCCTCCGACGCGCACGCGCCCCTTGGCGGCGGTGGCGGCTTCGACCCGCGCCGCTTCGGCGCCTTGGGGTCCGGTAGGCCCAGCCCGAGCCCCAGCCCCAGCGGCCCCTTGGCACCCGACCCCGACGCCGACGCGGAGGCCTCGCTGCCGCTGCTGCTGCGCAGGGAGACAGACTTCGGGTCAGCGAATCGCTCAAACACCTCGCGGAAGCAGAGGGGGAGGACCAGAGGCGGTACCTTTTGGGCGCGGCGGAGGCGGAGAGATCGAGGCTGGTGAAGTCGTCGAGCGCGCTGTCGAGGAGCTGATCGAGGTCGTCGACCCCCTCAGCGGCCGTGGCAGCGGCGGCGGCGGCGGAGCCGGGGTTGGAGGAAGCCATCACCGGAAGCGCCGCTGCGCCTCAGAAGAAGCCGCGACGGCCGCGCTGTCCTAGATTCGGGGCGGCGGCAGGAGGCGTGTGGGAATTGGGTTGGGATGACGGGGTTTGGGCGGAGAGAAGGGAAGAGAAGACGGCCGGCAGCAGCCGCAGCTCGACATTCCAGCTCGACTCAGTCGGCAGGCAAGGACGGGGTACGCTCGAGCCGTCAGATCGTGATCCTTGGAGTGCAGAGCAACCGATCCAACGGCGGCTGTAGGTCCTTGACACGGAAGAAGCTGCCGGGCACGGGTGAACGTGAAATAGAATTCGGCGGACTGCGGACACTTGCTTTGAGCACGTTCAAACCTGAATCTTACTCGCAACAAACTATTTTATTTGTGTTGTGAAAAGAAACCTACTACTCTACTCGTTGAGCTTGTTGTTGGGTTTTTTCATCTTCCATGGCCTGTTGATTACCAAGCCGAACAGGGGTGCTTGCCACTGAACAGTTATCGATTCAGTTTAACTTGGGACAGCAGCAAGCATCAGCATCTGACGCTCAAATCAAATGCGTGAAGCTTGATGCTTCTGGGTTCAGACGCGCACGACGACACCACGTAACCTTGGTAAACTAACGGACGCCACTGGCTGATGCACTGCGATTGCAGGTAGAAGGCAAGATAAAAATAGTAAGCGTCCCAGTTTTATTCACCAGACGGAACAGGAAAAAGGGCGCATCTTGCTTACAAACTACAGTTGCAAGAGGGCGAGGCAACCACTGATCATTTACCAGTGGCAAAGAACACGAACAAAAAAAAAACAAATCCAATGATAGACATGAAAGAATGAGCCACCCGTTGTGTCCAACTCTACAAAATTGCCGCCGCACCAACCACAGTTACTTCACGACTTCTGGAGCAACCATTGCATTTTCCATTTTCAGTCAGAGTGAGTGCTTCTTCCATCTCACCAAGGAATTGAGGAACCCCATCACCTGTGTGACAAGCAAACTCAGATCAGAATCACCAGATAGATTGTGAGGAAACTGTAAAGAGATCATGAAGAATTTACTTCAGATGGGTCTCTCAGCGAGTAGAAGGCTTCAGTGTCCTTGGGCACCTGCGAAACTAGTATTCCGTATCCACAATTCCGCTCTCGAAGCACCTGAGGCAAAGACAGGAGATTCAGAGTTTAGACGCCTCTAGCAAGAGTGAGATGCACAACTGCAGGAGTTCATTCAGAAAATGTAGCAACCTTGAACGCATCTTCGTCTGTTCGATCATCTCCGATGTAGATGGGGATCACATTTTCAGAGTCGTTTAAGCCGAGTGATTGGAGCAGGAACTCGACGGCCTTTCCCTTGTCCCAGTCGATCACTGGACGAACCTCTAAAACCTGAAGCATTGCAAGATATTTACTTTAAATCTTGGAAGAAATGTAAAGATTTGTGCCAGTCCTAGTAAAATAGTCTAGCCTCCTACCATTCGTCCATTGGTCACTTTGAGACGAGGAAAGTCCTCCAGGACTTCGTTTACGAGTCGTGCAACCACTCCCCAATCCTGAAAACGAATCGCATAAAACGGTCAGATAAATTTGCTCCTACTTAAAACAAGAAAGGAAGCAAGACTACAAGAGCGCGTAAAGTTCCGAGGTGCAAAGTTTCACCTTCTCTGCTACGTTGCGGTAATGTACAGATACACAGAACTTGTTGTTCTCAATACTAGCACCTTCAATTCCACTTATGGCCTTCAAAAGGGCCTTGGAAACCTGTTGTGGAAATGTGGCTCAGTAATAGTACAAAGATCTGATAGATCATCATCAATAACAGTTACAGAATTGTACACAAATCAAATAGAGATAGTGCGTTAGTTTTCATGGCTAAGCTTCTATGTCCATTTGAAGTAAGCAATGCATTACTTATTAAAAAAACACACCTCATCAATCATGGGAAGAAACTCGGAAGCAGGTTGGAAGAGATTGGCTTCTCTGCACTGCAAGTAGAATTCAAAGGATTGATAAGTATTATGCCAGAATTGTTTTCTAGTAATAACAGAGCAGGGAAAAGGTAGAATTCAGTGCTATGAGCCACAAGAAGGCCTCACCTTTTCAGTATTATGCTCTGCTACAGATGTCACTATGTCCATCCCATGACTTCCAGCGTAGTATAGTTCCTTCAGTTTTACAAATTCAAACACCTACATAGAAGTGAGAAAAAAAGCAGATGTCAGACGATATACCACTTGCATATAACTAGGACTTTACTACCGCAGTAATATATGCAAACATATTATTCGTACCTTCTTGCGTGACCTTCCGCTGACAATTGCAGTAGGGAAGTACTTTGCAACATTTCTCACAGCAGCTCTCATCTAATGAGTAGGTTTTCAGACAAAGTATGAGCAGTTAATCAATGATGATCAAGTACTGCTAATTAAGTACTACTTGGAACAGGTTCTTATGATTTACCACGGGGGACATGAATGCTTTGTCAGGATCGTCCACTATAGGCGACAGGGTGCCGTCGTAATCTAAAAATACAGCAATCTTCCTGCCTTGTGCATTGGCTACTATCTGCTTGAAGGACGTCAGAGCAGAAGGGCATTTTGACTGCAACATAAGAGAGCCATCAGTACATTTTGCATCCATATCGAAGTAGGCCACTCAAAACTGCATATGTTATCCTCAGATAAAAAAACTGCATATGTAACTTACCATCCACGCACTATAAGCAGGATCTTCGTCAGGTGAATCGTCCTGGCCGAAGGCAAGATTGTACTTCTTGCGCGGTGACGAGGATTTCATTGCATCCAACAGGCCATTAACAAGGACCTCTTCGATCTTACGCCTACTAGCGCTCACGCTCATGCCAGGACTGGAGCAGCTTCCGGACATGACCGAAAACGGCATCAGGTTTGAGGTCAAGCTTCCTAACAGTGGGGGGCTTATCGACAACGAATCGGTGACGACAGGTGAGCTGGTGCTCATATCCATTGGAGTGAATAAAGAAAAGGAACTGTGGTCGAGTGTTTGTTTCTTTCTCTGAACTGAATTCAGCCTACTGTCTTGTCGATGAAAAACCACTTCTTCAGCGTTTTCTTGTCACTGCAGGTGTGGAGGCAGTTCATCAACAGCAGAGAACCTGAGAACTGATCAGAGAAGAAATATAAGTGCAATGGCGCGTCGCACTTTTCTTTTTAAATGCATCGTTTATATGAGAAATGAAAAGGTGGCTTAGGATATGCTGTGTACCTTCTCATGTTCAGAACAAGGAAACATTTATATCAGGAATCCGGATTGCTTCATAGGGGTGGCCATAAAATCCAGCTCTGTTGCAATTTGATATTCAGAAAGCTCCACTGCACGACTCAAGAAAGATAAGGTGAGGAGAATATTTTTAAAATGAAAACTGTGATCATTAGCAAAGTTAGCATAATTTATTAACATGCACTGCTCCCTCTCCTCTATTTGTTGTTCAATATAGAAAACGTGTTGCTGATGGAAAAAAATACTAAAGTGTTTTATGAGACTTCAATTACGTGTATGAGTGGTTGAAATTTCAAAAGGACGACTATACACACAGTTTAGGACGAGAGAGAAAGGAGTTAGCATGATGACATGTTCGCCTAATCACTGAGGCCATGTGTGCTTGGGCCCATAGGCCATAGCTATCTAATGCCTTGATGAGTGTTGCGACCTGGAGTCATGGTAGGTAAACCTAACACTTGTTCAGTATGCAATTTAACCGGTACTACCAACCTTGAAAGAGCAGTTGCATCCCTATAGTTAAGTTGTAATATAAAGCATAAATAAGAACGTCAGTTGTATGTTCTAAAATCAGATGTGATGTAAGCACAAGAACGTCATGCTACGGCTAGAGAAAATGTCATCTTGGAAATCTTTAGAGCGACAAAATATTTCACGAATTACTTGCAGAATATTAGGTGGGTACGTTGACATTGAGAGAGAGAACAGGTGCACGGAAGATAAAAAAAAAACAACTCGTCTGAAAAGGGAACGAGTCTTTATACGTGATGACAAATCATACTACATAAATCCATCCTACACCATGTGCAGCATGACTTTATCATGACAATAAGAGGTCAAGAAGAATACTCCACTACTAGACTCAGGGGGAAAGAAAGGAACAGGTCAAGAGAAGGGAATGACCCAATACATGATATGAATGCAGTCATGCAGAAACAGAACAATAGCAGCTCCCACGATGGGAATGACAGATTCAGCAAGAAACGGATCCTAACTTTGATCCAAGAACTGTTCTGGGCCTCTTACAAGTTCTAAGCATGAGATATTTTTACGCAATTTCAGATTTGGGTACATTTTTGTAGCATTTCATATATTTTCCCTGGACCTACATGAGAACCTCAGTCAATCAATTGAGGCAAAGTAGCCCCACCGGCAGAAAACAAAGCATCTCTTGTTTTCCAGGAAGGGGGAACTGAAACCAGTCGCTACACTTTCGTGGCCAAATTTTGCAGAAGCAAAACATGAACGAACTCCAGACAAGTTAAGAGGAAAGGTATTGCACGCCAAAAGAAAATAAGGAAGATGACCGAAAGATGCACACCTTGATATGATGGAGGGCTTGGAACGAACACGAGATGCGTGAACCAATTCACCGTGATGGGAGGAAGAGGGATGCGTGAACCAATTCACCGTGATGGGAGGAAGAGGAAGAATGGAGGAGAGGAGAATGGCGTCGATGCGAGAGCTATATATAGAGGAGAGGGGAGAAGAAATCTTTGAAGAATTCAATGACGCCTGCATTTTTTGTTACGGGATATTTGTTAGGAGCCCTCGGTTGGAGTCCACACGATTTTGCGTACCCCCTGATGCAAAACTCCCCTTTTGCATTAGATGGGTTTGTTATGTTGGATTCTTTTTTTTTTTTTTTTTTTTTTTTGAGATTTGACAATGCAACGTCTCGATTGCTAAACGTTAAATCTGAGACATAGCCATGCTGAGTTGCTGACTAGACGCGCCCTTAATATCCATCCTTGTGGAATATATCGCATTCATCTTTTATATTGCACATAATTTGAAAAAGATATAAAAATCAATTGGAGGAGAAAGAGTGGTAATAAATGAGCACATGCTGCTTGAATGTGCTCCCAATAGGCCGAATAAGTGGTTTGTAGTTTGCACGTGCAATTATGGCGTGTCCGTGTAGTTATAGTTATACGATGATATAACAAAATTATAGGTCTCGACGGTTTTGTGTAACTAGAGAAAGATCATACAAATTCCATGCCGGTATGAACCCGCTTAAGCACCAAACTACATGTCATGTCTTTTATATGGGGCCGAGCGTTCATACTATATTTTAGATCTACAAGCTACACTAATATTTCTTGCTATACGAACAACATGGAGAATCGAACGCTCGTACATTTTCAGTTTCCAGTTACATCTACCATGAAACTTACATATACAAGACTTTTTTTTTTGGTTAAAAACTTGATCAAAAGGTAACAAAAAGTAACACAGAGTACCTGAAAATCATGTTACGAGCCATTAAGATGGTAAATAAAAGGGTAGCCCTTACTCCAAACAAACAAACTAACAGAAAGGCTTCCGTTCCGAATGAATAATCAGGTGGCGTGACACTAGGGATGACCGTTGGTGTGCACCCAGCATTTTCGCGGAACTAGCTGCCAGCAACCGCACAGCACCGCACCCACCGGACCGACGCGTAGCCCGCCTCCACCCCCGGGCCCCACCGCAAAAGCGCCCCCCCGGGGGGGGGGGGGGGGGGGGGTGCGCGCTCGCGGCTCGCCCACCACTGACAATAGGACCACGCAACCCACGTCACCCTCAGCCGCAGCCGCGTCCTCCTCAGCGTGGAGCTGGCGTCGCATCAGCGTCGACCGCGCCGGGCCCGCCCGCCCGCAGCCACCTCGGCATGCCGTGGCCCGCCCGGAGGCGGGCGCGACGAAACCAGTAAACCCACCGGCCACCACCACCTTGCGGCCCCGCCGCCCCGACCCGGGCCGTGCCGCGTCCACGGTTACTGACCTGCGCGAAGGCGACGTGCCCGGGCCGCCCCCGCGCTCGCGCCGTACGCGCGCACGTTTCGGACGCCCATCCGTGCGTGGCCCTGGCGCGTCTCGGGCCGGTCACGCTCGGAGGGCGCAGGCAGGTGGGCGCGTTCGCTTTAGCGCTTTACTCCCCCGTACCGCGACGTCTTCCCGGCGAGCGCTGGAGGCCGAGCGCCCCGTCGCCGTCGCCGACGCGGAACGCGGCACATCGGCATAAGAAATACACGACAGGGTCGGGTTCGGGTCCTCGCCGCCGTAGCTGTCCGCAGCACGTGGTCGTCTCGAGCACGGCGGCAACTTGCGGTAGCCTGTCCCTGCCTTTGCCTTTCATCAGAGCTTTTCGGCGGCGGTTGAGTTGATACTGCTACAGATGCTACTGTCAGTCGAGAGCGAGCGACCGCGATGGGAAAGGAAGGGCGTATCTTCCTTGTAACCTGCGCGCGTCAGGGGCAACTGGGGGCAGTGCCAGTTTTGGGCTTGGATTCTGGCTCTTCGGCGGCGAGAAGGCCGCCGCGGCCAGAGGAGAAATTATTTCCGGCGGGAGAAACTGACAGGAGAGATGCCAAGTGCGCCTCACGGACAACAGAAGATGAGATAAACAAATGCTGATGGCAATCTTGTGCAGGCATAAACAACAGCGCAGCGAACTAGCATGACCAATGGGCATGATGCGTCTCCCATATGATGGTATCGCCAAGGAGATGGAACCAATAAGCAAAGGAAGTCAAGTGTACTGCAAATTCTCAACAGACCAATTAGATGTCACTGATGTAAACGCTGTCTTCCGCCGGGGACCATGCAAAGAGACTTACTAGATAAGATATCCCTGTCAACAATGCTAGGAAACTTCTGCTCCATAAAAAATATGCACAACATACAATGGAGTACATACTGCAGTTCTAGTTGGTCGGTGGCTAGCCAATTCTATGCAAAAAAGTTAACGCATGTCCTTGTAAACAAACGTGCAACATACATCGTTGAGCCGTCACCTCGTTTTGTTTTGCATTGTCCACTGAAAAGATTTGGTACCAAGTCAATTCGCACAAGGGTTAATACTGAGGCGTCACTGCTGGCGACATGGCTCCCTGGGGGGAAATTGGAGTCCAAGTCGGATCCACGAGGGCGCAGCTGCCCGCAGTGCGAACGTTTTCGAGTCGCTCACCACCACCTAACACCCAACTGGCCACTGCCAAACCACAAGCGAAGAAGAACATGAGCTCTCATGAGAATCAGATATGAAAAATTGCATGTTGTGAAGCAGACATTGTATCTGTACCCGATTTGTATCTAACTGGGACAAGAGTATCATACGATATTATACTTTGTCTTCTTGGTTTGGTCCTCGCTGCCCAGCACTAGCTACCCCATCTCTGCTACCCAAAGATGCCTGCAAGATCAACAGGCACATTTAGTTCAAAAAGAAAAAAGATCAACAGGCACAAGCAGTCAGTAAATAGCCAATAGCACTCTTGACTCTGAAATCAGATTCACACATCACTAGCTCCAGATGTACTGATCGACTGTTTCTCTAGTTACTTGTAGAGTTGTAGCATAGATTAATCTGACCACCAACAAGAATATCAGAACCAATAGGAACGCCATGTGCACCACTATAGTAATATGTCCATCCAGAACTTGAAAGGACAATGGTATCAGCAAGTCAAATGAGAATATGATTACCCAGCAATTGCCAAGTACATTAGCTTAGCAGATTTGAACATCTGTTTGTTCTGTAGTAATTCGGATAAGTACGGAGAATAGATGACTAAACAAGTACAACCAGCAAAGATTCTTGGCCGTATCGTCTTAGTTTACCATATCACAATTTCGAACCCCACATGTCCTGTAATAAAACAGACAGATGCAATGCAGGGTTCAGGTGTTTCCTCTTGTCAAGTTGCAAACAAACCCACGCGACAAGAAGCAACAGGTTTGTACTATACCAGCATGTGGGTGCAGGATTTACTAGGGAAGTTCATGGCTCAATCTGAAAGTCAAGGCTCGGCTGCATGACAACTTTGTGCAACATGGCAGATCAGAAAAGAACTCAAATGTGCTCCTTTGCCCTGACACCAAGAGGTGCATACGAAGGATATTCTCTTTTGATGGGCTTATGTAATGTTAGACAATAATAAGAACCCAAGATCTTTAACATGGTGTTAAAACTTCGCATCTTTGGTGCATGATTCATGAAAACATGCAGATTGTCATGCCAATATGTGAAGACACCATTAACACTTCAACAATATACAGCTTGAGGGAAAAATACAGAAGAAAATACAAAAGCCAACTAGTTAAATTGTTTATGACATGAAGTTTCAGAGTATAAAGCAGAAACGTGAATCAAGAAATCTGATATGAAAGGCATTAAGGGAACATCAAGAAACTAAGAGAACAAAATTCTGCTTGAGGACAGAACAAAGCCACAAACTCATGAACACTACTTCAGCGAGATTTGTTGTAAACTTACAATCACCTGTGCGTGCAACTACCAGACTAAACCCCAGAGGGCTTTGTTCTATTCAATCAATGGATCTAGTATGTGAACAACGGGACCTTTGGGTGCACTTTTGGAGAATGGAGACCATCACCTAACTTATCAGTGATCTTTTCACATGTGACATATCACATGGAAGAACTGTAAAGATACTGTTCTTTATGACCATGACAAGTTCCTGATGCTAACCAATGCAGACTCCCATTATTTACTTAGTATAAGACTGTAGATCACACGTTGAGCTTAGATTGGACCACCAGTATACATATTCTTTCGATGTTTCTTGCACTGCTATGAACCCTTGCTGCTTCTTCTTAAATGATATGGCAGTGCTCCTGACTTTTATTTCAAAAAAAAAAATGAACCCTTGCTGCTTTGGACCACATAAGCGTGTCCTGTGCTTGCTAGTCATTGTGAACCAAGTTCTACATGCTCTAGGCTGGTCCAGATTCTTTAGAAATAGTTATACAAGCTAATGAATGCATATGCGTGTTGGGAAATAAAGCCTTGTGTATCAATGAAAAACAGCAGGCAAATATCCATCCTACTTCAAAAGATTGTAGCGGTGGTGGTAAGGTTGCACTGCCTTAACTTTGGAGATTTTTCCCTATATTAATTAACTTGTGTGTGCATGTGCATGTTCCACTGAGGATCCTCCACGAAGGATATATCATCTTGTGTGCAGATCTATCCATGTGGTTAATCATATATCCCTGAGGCTTGATGGTCCATCGGAAACCTTTGCATGTAAAGTCTAGATCTAAGGATGCATGTTACATTAGAGATCTGTTACAACCAACAGGCAATAGTGTGCTAATGAAGTAGGACAGCCAATGTCCAGCTCAGCATATAATGGCATGGTTCTAATAAAGTTGTTCGTTCTAAAAAGTTTTTTACCTACAATTTCGCAAGCTGTAGTGTGGAATTATATGGTTATTTACGAAACATGACTTGGGCAGAACCATAGAAGCAAGCATTATTCCCTAAACCAACAACTTCATCCAGTACAGGTTCTAAGTTCTAACTGGCAAAACTGCAATTGATGATAATCTGATAACTGGAAACATGATTGCACCCTCACTAGAGTTGTGGGTAGATCTGCCAGGGTTCCAACCCCAGTCACTGTGTCCTGACATAAGGGGCCAATCTAGCCTCTGGCCCCTATGATATAATCTGATAACTGGCTATTTTCAATTCATGTATTCACAGCAAGCAACAAATACTAGAAATCAAACTTTAAGTCCTCTGCCATCAGTGGCATTAAAATTTGTTTCAGAATACCAGTAACATGTTGGAGCATTGAAACAATATAGGAAACAGGCCATATGTGTTTAGGTGCAAATTGGTAAAGCTGGACAAAGCACTTAAACAACAAAACCTAATAACTAGGATACCATTGAAATATTGGCTGTCATTTTCATAATAATTTGCAGGGAAATCATGAATTATCTCGTGGTATATCAGTTTTATGTTTGGATTTCACCTGAGACACATTTGTCCAAGATATGGTGAGTTGCCATCCTATTCATCTAGCAGGCAGCAATCATGTCCAAATTACTTAATGTACTCCAGCTCAATATAACCAGGTAAAGTGTAGAATGGGCAATTAAAACTAATTGACAAAGGACAAACAGAACAAAGCATTGAATCTATAAAGCAACCAGTGCACATTAGATCCCAATATCAAGCAACCAGTGCGCATCAGATCTCGATCTCAAGCAACCAGTGCACATTAGATCTCAGTCTCAAGCAACAGGTGTGCATTAGATCTCAATTTCAGACATAAAAGATGCCACTTGTGAGGTCAGCCTGCAATTCAGGCAAAACTTACTCAAGGAAGCAGGCAAAGTATACCTCACTCACTTTCTGCGTAAGTCAATTTTAAATGTCTCAAAAAAAATTCCCACAAGCAAACTTTAAATAACCCATACACTTACACACGCAATATAAGCGGTATACACAAATAATAAGATGCTCAAGTTATATATACATCATACGAAATTTGCAGATAAGCAATGCTAAAGCATATCCACATAGGCATCTCTTAATATGTCATCTCTCATCTCTCAAAAAAGAATCATCATATCTCATAAATTTCACCCGAATTCTATGAACCTTGATGCCATTCCCTTGTACAATTCAATAATTCATAGATGGTTTCAGGAAAGGATCTGTAAAATAAGGTTGCGCAGAAACTGGCACCACACTATACAGATGACAACTTCATCGACACCATCGCACAATCTTTATGCAGCACTTGCTTCAAATATCTTACGTGAACCTACATTGTGCTCGTAAACCTTTTCTTGAAAACTTTTTACATGGACCTGCTATTCCTCCAATACAGAAACCAAGAACTTGCACGACCGAAAGAAGTGAAGCAACAGAGAGCAACGGCACGAACCTTGGGAGCAAGAAGGGGGACTAGCTACCAGGCGAGGGGCGGCACTGGTCAAAGCGGCGGAGCACCTCGGGGTCGTGCATTGATAGCACGAAGCGCGACAGCGCCTCGAGGTAGAGCGCCGCCTGGTAGCCCCCGGCTGCGGCGACGAGCTCCGAAAGAACGCCCCGGCGGAGGCGGTTGGCCTCGAGCGCGACGATCTTGAGCTCCTCCAGAAACGCCTCCACGTCGGCGGTGCCGGTCACCTCGGCGGCGACGAAGACCTCCTGGGCCCGGCGGAGGCGGTCGGAGACGGCGGGGACGGCGGTGCGGATCCGGCGGTCGACGCGGTCGGCGGCGGCGAGGAGCCGCGGCGAGGGCGAGAGCGTGCGGAGGAGCGAGGTGAGGAGGGACGGGTGGACGTCGCCGAGCCACATGAAGGGGAGCTCGAGCGGGGACCGCCAGTCCCCCGCGGCGACGACCCGCGCCGGGTCCTGGCGGGCCGCGGCGTCGAGCGCGGACCAGTGCGCCTGGAAGTGGGCCTCGACGGCGGCGGCGGAGGAGGAGATCGGGTCGTCCCAGGAGCCGGAGGACGAGGAGGAGAGCGCGCGGCGGAGCAGCGGGAGGAGCGGCGAGCGGAGCGTGGCCAGCCAGGCGGCGAAGAAGTCCCGCATCGGCCGCCTGGCGCCCGGCGCCCCGCGGCCCGGCGGCGGGGGCCGCGGCATGGCTGCGATTCCGGCGGGGATTGGTGTGGCTGCCCGATTGCGGCGGTTGGTTCGGCGGCGCTCCGGCGTTCGTTGTTGGGAGAGAGCCTTGGAGGGAAGGGGAACAACAAGGCAGAGGCGGCAGAGGGGAGCCGGAGCTGGTGGACGTGGGCCGCGAGCACGATCCGAGCCCTTTCAAGAAATTGTTGGGCCGGTCCAGTTCTTTGGGTGAGAGCGTGAGGAGGCAAACCTAATGGGACTGGATTAGTCACGGTCTCGTTTGCACTAATCGATGCGATCGATACATTTCGAACCGGTGAAAACAACTTAGAACAAACTCTTCGATTAAACGAATTAAATTTTAGTAGCAATCCTTCTTAATCCACACATTATATACCCTCCCGATCAAACTGCTGGATCATTAATTTGATGGCAAGCAATATCTGTAAAGAATCAAATAAATGAATCAGATCCTGCAAGACTGGTTGCCACTACTCCGTACAAGCCAGTCGAAACAGAAGCCGCAAGTCGTCACCTCAGCGGCACGGCGTGCATTCCCCGAAAAAGTTCGCGGACGGACCCACACGCGCAAGGCTGCGAACGGCCCGAGCACAAAACGCGGGCAGCCCACCACGCCTGCCCGGGATTGTCAACAGAACGGCGCCCGTTCCGGCTCGGGCTGCTTCCGGCTCCGCTTCCGCAACGACCCGCCGCAGCTCGGCCCCGCGTCCGGCGGCGACGACGACGACGTCCTCCGCCTCCCGCTCTGCGTCTCCGGCGCGGCGGCCTCCTCTTCCTGCTGCTGCCGCCGGCTCACCCGCAGCGCGCGCCGCAGCCCGTGGTCGCTCTCCCCCAGATGCTTCACCTGCGTCGTGTCGTCGTCAGAATTTCGTAACGTGGGTGACAGTGCGTGGCAGGTACACTCTGGAGTCCTGACACGATGAAGAGTGTAGGGTCCCACCGGCCTGTCGATAGGATCACGCACGCACGGAAGCACGGTGCGTGCCTTACCTTGCAGGAGAGGGAGCAGAAGTCGTGGCCGGAGGGGAGCGGGCGCGCGCACGCGGCGCAGGGGTTCTCGGCGCTCGCCGAGCGCTTCCTCGCCGTGCGCTCGTTCAGGAACACCACCTCGTGGTCGCTCACCGTGTGCGACTGCATGCACGCCGCGGATATATGGATCAAAAGACCAGGAAACGACGGCGACGGGGCGCGCGTGCACAGCGGCCGATCGCGTAGGGGAATGGACGTACCTGGATGCCGGCGCAGTCGAAGAGCCTGAGGTCGTCGACGCGCACGACGAAGCAGGACGCGTACTTCCAGATCTTTTTTTCAACACAAGCAGCGCTCGATGTGAGGAAAGTCAATCGAGACCGGTTTGGAGGCGTTACAAGGAAGCGGCAGTACCTGGAGGACGTCGTGGGCGGGCTGGTGGGGGAGGCAGTGGCGGCAGAGCGCGGCGGCGCAGTCGACGCAGAAGTGGTTCTTGTCGTTCTTGCGGTCGCCAGGGTGCGCGGCGCACGCGTCGAAGAACTCCTCCGACAGCAGCCCGCGCAGCCACTGCGGCGCGCCGCGGACGGCCGCCGCCGCCGGCCGGCTGCATTTGCCCTCCGATCCTGTGCTCGGTCGATCGGCGCGGGGCGGGGGCGACGACGTACGAGGGAGTGGGATTCCTGCCGGCTGCTCGCGGGGTCGCGATGGGTTGGGTTAGGAGAGACGACGGCTTCAGCCACGCACGATAGGCTGGATTCAAAGGCCGAAAAGCGCGGGGGATCGACACCGTCTCCCTCTGTGAGAGAGGGCGAGAAGCAGCACCGGATCGAATATGCTCGAGAAAGGAGTCCCGGTCCTTTTCCGCACACGTACAATAGGGATCCGGATCATATCGGAAACCACACACGTTCGCTTACAAAAACCGGCCTATAAATCGCCGCGTGATCCTCTAAATTTTTGTTCGATATTGGTCCGACGACAAGCACTCGAGCGGATTGGAGATTTGGAGGATGGCGTCGGTATCGGTCGGATCCAGACCCTCTCCTCGTCGGATTCAGTGACGGCGAGCAGGAATCGGTCGCGATCACGATCATGGACCCTTTCGACGTCGAGCTCCGAGAAGCAAGCATGGAGCTAGACATGTTAGAGGGCAAGGAGTGCCTAGCCTGTCTTGAAAGGAGAATGGCTCCTCATGTTCGACGAGGGCACCGCCGAGTGCGCTTCTTGTTGAGCCTGACCTCGCTCTCTGCGCAAGATCCCGCTGCCCCCGTTGCTGATGCATGTAGCACGTTGCGCCCTCTCTTCTCCGACTCCTCCCGATTGCACCGTCGTGTTCTCCACATTCTACGACAACTACTTGCTATGCTCCCGGCCGGCCTGGTGACGACGAGGAGTGGCGGAAGTTGCCTGTCGGGACTGACGGCGACATCGTGTGCTCTCGGGGTAAAATGTACGTGCCCACAGAGATCGATGCGTTCGTCGCAATCGATGCCTCCATGCCTTCCTCCTCTGGCGTTGCCATATTGAACGGACGGGCATGCCCCACCCGAGCACAATGCGTTGGCGGTCCCAGGCGAGCTTGGTGGAGTCCGGCGGCGCTCCTCGTCGGATTCAGTGACGGCGACAATTGTGTGGTGCTTCCATGTGCAAAAGTAGCAGAGTTGGGATTCGGCCTGGCTATATCCATCTACTACACAAACGCTGCCGTGACGGTGTTCGACTGTATACAATCCGGCTGCATGATCGAACAATGAGCTGCACCCTGCTGCATGGCCCTTATGATAACATGTACTGGGTGGTTCCGTCAAGGTCAGCAGCTTTTATCCTTTCCCCCCTTATTTTTGGTTGCCTTGCGGTAGACAAAAATTCATACTAATTTCTTGTGCCGCCCATTGTCGCTTTAAGAAGAAACACGAGAAATCTTTGGCCCTCTTCTCAAGTGATGAGGTCAGGCTAAAACTAACTCCATGTTATACTCATGTTTCATACAAGATCATCGTAATGTGAAAAGAGCATATATATAACAAACTGTTTTTTTTTTCTCGGTGCAGTCATCAAATACCAAGATCAGCTTTGATGAAGACGTGGAACAGGAAGCAGCACCATGGTCTAGTCTCCCTGTTGATATGGTCGATGAACTTGTCTCAAGGCTATCCTTCATTGACTACTTGAGTGTTCGGCAAGTATGCAAGCGATGGAGTTCAATCAGCAAGCCAGCACAGTACTCAAAGAGATACCCAGCATACCCGGTACTAATGAGCATTTGCTCTAGTTCTGCAGGCACGTTCAAACTGTTTGATCCTATCACCGAGAAGGGATACACTCTGAAGAATAGTAGCTTAGTATCATGTGATGATTATTTTCAAATGCTGCTCTTTGCAAAACATGGATGGGTTCTGGTGCTAAGAGGTAGCAGGTACATGTACGCCACAAATCCATTCACAGGAGAGATGCTTCAACTTCCAGATATACCATGTCTTCACAACCAATTTGATGGCATATCATTCTCATCTGCACCAAAATCTCCAGACTGTGTGGTGTGCGCCATCGACAAAACGCGTAACGCAGCCCATAATAATCTTGTGATGGTATGGCATGCCGGGGATGATCGATGGACAAAACTGGAAATAGATGACAATACTCAGTTCCGCTCTTCATATAGCAACCCAGTTTTCTACCACGACGAGTTCTACTGCCTGGGGACTCGCGGGAATCAGGGTGTTTTCAACCCGCACAACATGACATGGAGAGTTCTCGACAAACCGGGTGCTATTCTTGACGGTGATCCAATGCCCGGTGATCAGTACTGCCATCTAGTAGAGTTTAGAGATAATCTAATTGCTATATTCAGACCACACGAAGATGGGCCGATGTACCTGTACAGGCTCGACATGTCTCAGATGGTTTGGACCAAGGTTGAGAGGTTAGACAATGAAGTGGTTTTTGTTGATAATTGGAACGCGGTCATGGTGCCAGCACCCCGGGATGATACTTCGTGCAACAGGATCTACATATCAAAAGTAGGAGGATACAATGAAGAAGGAGAACCCAATAGGAGTGCATTCTATGATTTGAAGTCTCGCAAATATTATCCCAGCTATTTCAACTTGATAGAACGAATGAACTCCATATGGGTCGAGCCAAACTTCAAAAGTCAATGACTATATATATAGATGTTCTGTCATGCTCTCGATGATAATCTATTTGCAAAAGCATATGCATGCATTGTCGCTGGAACTACTTAAATTAGTGGTGCCTGCTTCTATATGAAAATTGTACAGGTGAAATAATATACTTAATTTTGTGCATGCTATAGTATGATTTTGACCTTCCTTTGTTTCTTAATCATAATGATTACTATACTCCCTATCTCAAATAGATGTTGCTTGTCAGCTACTAAAATTCTTTACCACTATAATACATTCAAAACTAGCAAGATGGCCCGCGCAATTTGCGCGGGTAGCTAGTTTTTTAATTAACAAAATGGTTGATATTATCTTTTTGAACAGAAACAGTAGGAGAGGCCCCTACCCCTATTTTTATATATATTGAAAGGAATATTTATATATTACAGAACGATTGATATATAAATATATTTTTAGATATTTACTAAAAATATATAAAGATAATATACTTTGTACATGACTTTATATTTTTACCTTTTCACTTTGCGATATACTACCTCCGTTCCAAAATATAGGTTGTTTTGGCATTTCTAGTTTCATAGAATTTGCTATGTATCTAAATATATCGTATGTCTAGGTGCATAATATATACTATGAACCTAGAAAAGTCAAAACGACTTATATTTTGGAACGGAGGTAGTACAATTATACATGAGATTTCTAAATAAAGTACATTATTAATTACTTTTAAAAGATTTCTAGATAAGTGGTTCATTTTATACCAGCAAAAGGTATAATCTCCTTTCTTTTTATTGTTCTCTGTTGTCCCGTTGTTGCTCTCATTTATGTATCCGCACCCTTTTTCTTGATAGGATATGCGGGGTTGTCGACAAATTCATTGTTGGAGATGATAAGATAGTATAGCCTTCTGCTTTATACTTATGCCTCTCTTGTGCTTCTACTCCTAAAGAGCTTTGCCCGCTATGGCGCTATACCAAAGTTATCGAAGATATATCCCTGATGGTGCATATTATTCCCTCTCATCAACCACTACCTGCATCTTGGTTTGGATGGTTGTGCATGTTGCTCATAGCATGATAGGAAGTAAAAACACGCATCATTGTACTATTCTCCAAAGTAACATCATGGTAAAATTGTAAAAAAAATGTTTTGTTTCATGTTTTTTTATCTCGAGTTGCAAAGTGCCCTGATTTTTGTCTTTGACTTTTCGTCCTCAATCTGCATGTCGGGTATAAGCTATCTGGCAAATTCTTCAATCATATTGGTGACAATTGTTGTGTTCTTTGAGTACATTTTGCCACTTCCTATGTCATGTATATTTTTACATAATACTTTTATGTATTGCTAGCCACTTCCTATGTCATGTTGCATTCTCAGTTATGTGGTTGCAATCAGGAAGGTTTTGAGGCCTATACCAAAATAATAACCAGTGATAAAAATAGAGAAATGGGAAGATAATAGCCATTGATGTCAAATTCACCTCTCTTCTTAATATGAAAAATATTTTTATTAGAAAACGATACATAATTGCTAGCCATTTTTAGGTTTTATTAGATGCAGAGTGCTAATTTACTTTTTTATTTTGGATTTATATAAATTTCAATACTTATAAGTTGTATACTCCTTTTAAAAAAATTCGGAATGATATAGATGGTTTGATAATCATAAATCTAATGATGCATAGTTTTATTTTTAAATATAAACATGGTAATTTTTAGACCTTTTGGGCTGTTAAAAGCGGCAACACCACCAAATTACCACTGTCATCGTGCTCTCGTAGCCAAGAGTTCTATCATCGCTTTCTAAATCAAAACTATTTCTTAGCACCTATGGTGACCAGTCACTCTTTTTTTCATGTCTTTGTCTTGCAGTCGCACTCCATGTACGGCTACCTAGATGTGCTTATTCAGATTTTCATGGTCAATCCACACCTTTTATATATGGTCGTGCCAAAATGTGATACTCTTTCATCATCTTCTAGATCAGAATTACATCCCAGTTTGCCATGTGGCCAGTTGCTCATACCATGTTCATGCTCTTCTACGTTTCTAGTGTGCTATTTTTAAGCTCTGCCTTTTCATGTACTATTGAAACCTTTTTTTTTTGCGGACATCACCACGCTCTCGAAATTATGCATTATCTCATTGTCTTTTAGATTGGAATTACATCACTATTTCACGATGAATGCATCAAGCATCTGCTTTTTCTGCTCACATCTTGTGATCATAATTGTGTAGTCATATTATTCTTTTTACGAATTGAGCTACGTCAGTTGTTAAGATTTCTTGTAGTGGAACCTGCCAACCCGGATTTGAGTACCTGACTCGGCGCGGGTGCTCGTATTTTCCAAGATTTAGTATATAATTTAACCGATGTTATTTATTTCTGCGGTAGGTGGTGTGCTCATCGATAGTGAGGCATCTGCGCTGATGTCATCAATCTCGACATTAGTCGGCTCAATCTTTCAAAGGTGCTCATAGGGGTAGAGTCTTATGTGTGTATTCATATGGGCGAGTGTGTGTGGAGGATGTGAGCGTGTATGTGTGTATGTGTTTCGCAAGATAAAAGTCTTTGTGTGGCAACTGGGGCGTTTTAATTCTAATTCCAAATCAACAGGATTAATATTACATAGAAAAGAATTAGATTCATTCTCTTCAATTTTTTTCCTCACATTTCTAGGTGCATTGAGAATTATATAGTTAAATATTTTATTCTAATTTTTCTTTTCATTGTATCAATTTTTAGATCTTCGATTTGCTCTAGTTGTGAGCAGTTCATTTATGTGGATCTAGGTGGTTAATTAGATTGAACAATTACCGTCTATGAGGTAATAGGAAAAATATTTATTTATACATTTTTAATTTTTAAAATATGAAATATCTTGCTAGATTTAACTTACTATAGATGCACAGTTGCACACATATACCATGATAGGCTTTTAAAGAAAAGCCTATATGTCGTTCTCATGTTTGAGAGACCAAATTAATATATCTAATTTGCATCGATGCAATGCACACTTGCATCATGTCCAACATGATAGATTTTAGAATGGAAGTCTTTCAATTAGGAAAAAACAATGTGACGTGATAGTCCAAACATGATGTACATTTTTTATTATTTTTTATAATGCGAAGTAAAGAGAAAAATAGTATAAGTCTGGACACCTTCGGTCAAATAGAAATCCGGACATATATGTAAGGAAGTAGAGTCCTTGCGTGATTTTTCCCCCATCAAAATCGTCCAGGTATATTATTATTTAGTTATCTAAGTTCTAATGAGCTATTTGAATTAATTTAGACCTTTTATTTGATATGGGCTTTTTGAGATATTATAGACCGTTAGATCTTCATAAAATCCGACGGTTGATGTTCTTCTCTTTTTCTAAATTAACGTGGGATTTTCTAGGCCCTCTCGGCGAATCTGGTGGCTCCTTTTGCTTCTCTTTTAATAAGATAATAGATTATTAAGATTTCAAACGTTGAAAATTGAACAGGTGGTGTTTTTGTCATGATAAATACTTCGTATATTTATTTTATTTTTCATAATCTTTTTACTAAGAAATAGTTATACAAGACTCGTGTTCACTGGGGAAAAAATAGCACGATTTCAACAGATAGTAAGTAACTACATTCTCCTATAAAAGAAGGAACAACAAACTTTTGACAGGAGCAAAACCTGAAAACTTTGGGTCCCCAGCTTGATCCACTGCTTGTTGGAATTTGCACGTTCCACTAGATTTGGTAAGCAAACTCACTCAAGTTTTCAGTCACCAAACAAGAAGCAGAGATAATAGAGAAACGACGCGAACTGGCTAATCGAAAAACTGAGATCAGGTTAGTCTCTTGTAACTCCTGATTAACTCACCATGCCTGCTGATCTCATTTGGCAGATCTACATTCAGCGTGACTCATATAAACCAAGGCTTTACCAAAACTCAAGTCTTTGGTCCCCACATTCCACCAATGTTCTACACCGGTGAATCCTGAAAATAACTATACGCTTGTTCAAGTTCTCCAGATCTTCGTGTGATCAGGTGCCTGCCGTTTAATGTACTACTGAAAACATGTACGCGAGTATTGCTAAATGGGTCTCCGGGACAGCCGATCGAGCATCGCAGAGGGTTGCGGCAGGGTGACCCGTTGTCGCCCATTGTTGTTCGTACTGGCGATGGACTTGTTGAACAGGCTGTGTGTGAAGGCAAGCGATGATGGACTGCTGCAGCCTACCGGAGTATCGGCGATTAAACATCACTGCAGCCTATATGCCGACGATGTTATCCTCTTTGCTGCTCCAACGAGATCGGAGGCAAGGGTGATCGACCGCATCCTGGAGCTGTTCGGAGATGCTTCCGGTTTGAGAACGAATGTGACGAGATGCTCGATCACACCAATCTTTGGTTGTGAGGACGACCTCGAGGAGTTCAGGTCTGTGATGGCTTGCCCAATTCTGCAGTTCCCCATTACTTATCTTGGAGCGCCACTATCCACCCGATGCTTGCCAAAATCACAATTCCGCCCGCTTGTGGAGAAAGTGGCAGCAAGACTACCAAGATGGCAGGGACCCCTCATGAACAAAAGCGGCAGACTAACCTTGGTGAAGTCCACACTGTCCACGATGCCAATCTACCTGACCATGTCTGATAAGCTTCCCCCTTGGGTCATCAAGCAGTTGGACAGTATACGTAGAAACTTCCTCTGGACCGGGCAAGACAAAGCCGTGAGAGGGAAGAACGCCGTGGCCTGGCCAATGGTGTGTCGTCCTACGGCCTACGGCGGTCTAGGGGTCATCGACCTCAAGCTCACTGGAATTGCGCTGCGAACAAGGTGGTTGTGGCTGCAGAAGACGGACGCTTCAAGATCATGGTCGGCGCTGCAAATTCAAGTCGAACCGGAGGTACGCGCGCTCTTCCAGGCTTCGGTAACGATTTCTGTCGGCAACGGGGAGCGAGTGCTATTCTGGTCTGATGCATGGATAGAGGGAAGATCAGTGGCTCAGCTGGCGCCGAGTTTGATCACGCTAGTATCAAGAAGAGCTACAAGCAGGAGAACTGTGGCACAAGCACTCCCTGGCAGAAGATGGACGCAAGACATCACCGGTGGGCTATCCATACAAGCGCTAGTCGAATATGTCCACCTGTGGTACAGACTGAGAGAACTACAGCTCCGCGACACGCCGGACACGTTCCGCTGGCGTTGGACAGCGGATGGGAGATACACTGCAGCGTCGGCCTATAAGCAGCTGCATCAGGGGAGCATCATCTTCGAGGGTGCGAAGCGACTATGGAAAACTTGGGCCCCGCCTAAAGTTAAGTTTTTCATCTGGCTCGCCTCAAAAGGCAGGATCTGGACGGCCGACAGGCGCCGGCGCCGAGGCTTGGATGCACACGACAGTTGCTGGCTCTGTGATCAGGAAGACGAAACATGTGAGCACCTCCTAGTCGCCTGTTCGTATTCGAAGCAAGTATGGTGGGAAGCACTCACCTTCATGGCCTGCACATGCTCCTTTCCTACCGGAAATGCAACTCTGCAAGATTGGTGGAAGCACCTCCGAAGAAGGCAGACGAGAGAGCGGAGAAGAGGGTTTGACACTTTGTTCATGCTAATTGCTTGGAACATCTGGAAGGAGAGGAATGCGCGGCTCTTCGACCGGAAATCCGCGACAGAACCACAGCTCCTAAATAGCATCAAGCTGGAGATTGAGCTATGGGGTTTAGCCGGCGCGACGTGCCTTAGTTGTCTTAGGCGTGAGTAATCGACCATGTACCGGCCGCAAGGCTAACCTTGTATTCTTTTTTCTCCTACTTAATACAAAGATGCGCAGCTCTCCTGCGTATTTGAGAAAAAAAAACATGTACGAAATGTGCTCACATGTACTACCGAAAACACTAAACGGCAGCCAATATTTTCATGTGATGAGGTATTCAGGTTATCAGCATTCCTGCAGTTAACCCCTGATGGGCAGATGGGTGTAGGAGGCTTTCTTTTGCAAGTTGCAACCATTTTGACTTTACAAATTACACACCAATGCTCATCACTGCTGTACCGAATGTTACGTGTACAAAACGGCAGATTTTGTACACTAATCAGCACAGCACCAACTAAAATCAACATACTTTTCAGTGCAGTGCAACGAAGCGAACAGTCCCTATAACACTCTTCACTCTGTATGTTTTCTGAGCGACTGAAAGAAGCAAGCATCAAAGCAGCAGTGCCATTAACCCGGGAGTACAACACAGTTGTTGAGCCATAAAAATTCAGGACAGGATCTGCGCCGCTGTGTGGGCTGTACTCCGAAACAGGTTACCATCATGGTGCTCCAAATCCTTGGTCCATCCAGGCCGAGGCCGGGGACGAGCTAGCTATCTTCTTGTTGCGGCAGCAGTACACGGGGACATCCGATCCCTTCATCAACTGAGAGTGGGAGCAGTGTCTGATGAGGACCCTCGCCGTCCAACTCAAGCAATCATGCTTGCTCCGGTCTCAAAGCAGCGCTCTTCAGTATTGCCCTGCTTTACAAAGCCTTGATCTCTTTCTGTTCCTCTGATGCCAAGCAAGAGCTCATGGCCTGTCGCAGGCAGGTTCACAGCCCTTTTGCGTCAAATTGGATGGCAAACTAAAGTACTCCCTCCTGTTTGGCAAAGGAAGTCGTTTTGGACAAGATTTAAAGTCAAACATTGAGAATATAAATCGTGAATAACTTTTAAGTCGTTGAGTTTGGAAATGTAAAATACATTAATATATTTGTCTTGCAAAATACTTTCATTAAAGTATACACATGTTAGTTTTTAATAAATATCTTTATAAAAATAAGAAGTCAGAGTTGCACTTTAAAGACCGTGTCGCTATCTTAAACAACTTTACTTGCCAAACCGGAGGGAGTACTCTGAAATGAAATCATCAGTTCACTTTCAGAGCTCGGCTGTTAGGTTTAGCAGTTGGTTTGCTCATCAACCGGCTTCGGCCTTAAAATTGCCCCCCGTCAGTGGACAAGCAAGTAGATCACAATTATAGCCGCCAATAAATGAGGTCGCTGCAGGTTTGCTGGGAGGGCGCTAGACAGGGAGAGACTATTCAATACCGGAAATCATTTGCGTGTCAGTAGCCAGCTACGAGTAATCAGTTCAACCTGCCATGCAGGGTAAACAAGTTGACATCGACCAAGAAGAGTTACTACAACCATGTGATGGGCCGATGAGCTCTCAATGGCCGTTCATGTGCGTAGTTTTTGTAGGTCAGAAATGCAAATGCTAGGAGAGGCCGGCCGGCCGGCCAGGTGAAGAACAGTGCCGGCAGTTGCTGTAGCTTTGGACCTGGAGGCCATTCATGAATCATGATTCATGTGCTCAACAATTGATGCCTTGTCCTTCAGGATTTAAACAAAGTCTCAGCTTCTTCCATTGGAGTTATGTTGCCATGCTTGTCAGTCTAATCTGCCTATGATTCTGTGTCTCCTCTGATTAAATATATGCAAGCAATAAGGTACTGTCTCTTGCAAGTAAAATATTGCAGATGCACATTCCGGCAACAACGTGCGAGTGCACTGCTTGACCACTTGTGGTGAATGGGGCCATAGGAAGTAATAGGGCCCACTGCCATCCTGTGTATGTCTACTATACTGTACAACCACATACGGAGTACGTACCTTTACACATTAACATACAGTATAAGTGTAAACAAGAATTGACAGTTGAAATGGCTCCTCTACGTTCCCCAGCTCATGGAAGAAAGAGCGGCTCCCCAGCAGACCAGCACTGTCAAAACTGGGGAATGGGATGAACTGGTGAGGTTCAAACTCGAGTCATGGCACCTTGAGTTTGCTACTCATTTTCGTTGCCTGCCTTTTGAGGCCTTTAGAAGTTTGAGCTTTTCCGAGCGCTTTTGTGCAGCCGCGCTTTATACGTGGATTCCCTTTGCTTGGGCAGATTCAGTTGGACTAGAAAGTGATGGCAAGCAAGCTATCTGAAAGAGAATTGTTTGAGGACTACTGGCCGGAGATTCGAAGGATGGATATTCAAACTTTGGACTGTCCTGAAAAGTTCGTGTACGGGTCTGAATGCTTGATGATATCCTAACGAGTTTCATATTTTATTACATGTTTTTTTAATATCTAGTAAGAAACACATCATTTCTCTACCTGTAAAAATGATGTTCTTTTGCAGGAAATGTTCTGTTTCCAGGGAAGTTGATCATGCAGCAAACATGGCCTGGAGAAAACTGAAAACGCTTGCAGCTCGTGAGCAGGGAGGGCTTAGCTTGGTGACAGACTGCGAGCTGGTACCTAAACCCATCCCCGTGCACGAGCCTTGTACTCCAGTCAACCTAGAGAGAACATTTTTGGGGACGCAAAAAGCGCTCGCTCATCATCGCCAGCCCACAAAGAAAGCTACGCCGGTGATGATAGCGTGATAGCAGAACGTATATGAGGCAACAACTACAAATAAAGCAGTAACATGTTTGTATTTTTTTATCCATGGAAAAACGAGAAGATAATGGAGTACGCCTACTTGTGTAGTAGCCGGTACGTGTACCTTTGAAGGAAAGGCGGCGAATTAAAGTTTGAGCAATAAGCATGCGGAGCATACACTACTCATTATTCAATTCCGTCGATCGATCGGGTCGGCAGTCTGCTGTACTGCAACCGCGCGCGAGAGAGAAAATAAAATCTGTTTTGAACCCGGCAAAGACGATCTGCTTCTGAAAGAGAGAGACAGCTACCTGACAATACGCGAGCCTGACAAGTCGTATTCATTTCAATACTTCTACGGACAGCACGAATACGCGTACATGGCAAGATCCGTAGCAGCGCAGCACTGCAGCAGTACACCCTCATGGCATTATTCTGAGACTGCTCGTCTCTGAAATCCCTGCCCACAGATCGTGAAAATCTCGCTTCCAGGTATGCAAGGTTGCTATCCTCCATCCGAATTTGATCCGCATCCTGCTCGTATGGAGCGATGCAGCAAGCAGCCTGAGAGCTGAGACTCCAGAGTCCAGACTCCTGAGCCCCAAGCCAGCGGCACACAGATACAGCAGCAGAAGCTCACATGATGAACAGGAGGCGAGCGAGCAGGTGCCGAATCCAAACCCGGACGCCTCCTCTTTATGGCCCTTAAACGCGGCTGTCTATTCCTTTTGTCTTTCGCTCGCTCTCTCCGGCGGTGGCGGAGGGGCCTCTCCCTCAAAAGCCTTCCCCGCCCGCATCGAACGCGACAACCCCAGGGAATAAACCACCAGCGGCGCCACCACGCTCGCTGCTCGCACAGGCCAGGCACAGTGCTCTACTGCTCTCGCATCGCGGCTCACGGCACGCGCCCGCACAGGGACGCGATCAGGACATGCGGGCGGCCACTGTGCGCGCCTTCAACTCGCGCGCGGGGGGCACTGCACAGCACAGTGTACGCAATTGCGCGGCTGCGACTCTGCGAGCGAGGCACGGGAACGCCGGCAAGGATCTCATTCCGGCAGGTGACCAGCGAGCAAGAGTGCGAGACGAGTAATGGCGAAGGGTAACGATCGAGGCGGTGATTGGACGGAGACACAGTAACTGAGATTACCACAAGGCCACAAACTGACAGAAAATAAAATTAGCAGCAGGGTTAATGGACATTGATTGGTTTTGTCTCTTTTTACAGCCTGTAGATGATGAGGAAGCACGGGAGCACGGCGCGGCGGTCGGACACCACCAGCTCGCCGCCGCCCTTGCCGGCCACCCGGACGGAGTCGAACTGCTCCTTCTCCTTGGGCTCGGCGGAGCCCGCCCCGACCCCGGCCTCCGCCACGCGGCCCGCGATGACCCTGCACAGGAACATGGCCCGCCGCCCCGCCGCGGGCCCGCGCCCGCTGGCGGCGTGCGCGCCGCCGCTGCCGTCGAACGTCCGGATCCGCGGGCCGTCCTCCCCGCCGCCGCACGTCGCGGCGGAGGAGGGCGAGCCGTACTGGCGGCGCCGGGGAGAAGCGCATCATCTCGTTCCCGTCGGCGGCGCTGCGCGCGGCGCCGCCGGCCCGGGAGCGCACCGCGGCGCGGTAGTCCTCGAACCGCGCCACGGCGCGCGCCGGGTTGTGCACGCGGAACAGCATCTCCACCACGCCCGGGAACGCGCCTCCGCTGGTGGTGGTGGTGGTGGTGGGCGCTCCCGGCGGCGGCGGGTGTGGGAACGGAGTCGCCGGGAGCGGAGACGACCACGAGGAGAGGAAGATGATCTCGACCACCTGCCGCGACGAGTGGCCCGCGGGGAGCTCGGTGAGCGCTGGGACCGGGCCGATAGGGCCCGGCGGCGGCGATGGCGGCACCCCGACGGAGGCCGTCTTCGGCTTCAGCTTCGACTTGGCCTTCTTCCCCGGCTCCGGGCTCGGCTTCGGCCTCGGCCTGGCGGTAGCGGGCTTCGACGAGGCGACGTGGCTGAGGGCGTCGCCGGAGATCCCGCACCCGGCGCGCGGGATGAGCGGGTGGAGCTTCCTGGTGGGCGGCACCGCCGCCGCGGCCCTGGCAGCCACGTCGTCGGCCGCCATGGACTTGCACTGGAGGGACCGGACCCAGCTCCCCGCCGCCGCCGTCGAGCGGCGGCGGGGCGGCGGAGGCTTCTCCGGCATAGGACGCGCGCGCGCGGGGCCGGAGACGCTCGCTGCGGCCGTTGTGGCTGACGGCTGTGCGGCGCTGGATGGTGTAGCAACGCTGGAGTAGTAGAATGCGAGGACACGTTCGTATATATGGTTAAGCAGCAAAGCGGTTACTAATGGAGTAATGGTAGCGCTGCCTTAGGTTACGCTCTCGGCAAGCTGTACACTGCCTTGGGTGGTCAGCTAATATATAGGGCTGTGGGACTGTGCCTGCAGCCTGCTTATTATCCTGGCGACAGGCCAGGTAGCGCAGCGGTCACTGTTGGAGCTGGTCTCACTACTTGATCGGAGGAAAATTACTATTTACAACCAGTAGAATGTCAATGTCGTAGGATATACGGTGTCTAGTAGGCTTTGCATAATTGCATAGTACATATACCACTGTAGGGATCGTCGTGCATAGGAACATTTCTCAGGCTGCATGTTGGATCGACTGTTGAACGTTTTAAAAGGCTGGCACTGGCAGAGAGGATCTCTCCGCTCCTTCAGACTTCACTGCTGCTTGGGTCTGTTTAGATGTCTTGCGAAAAATTTTTCGAGTACGTCGGGCATACATTTGAAGTATTAAATATAGACTAATTACAAAACTAACTACAGATTCTGTCAGTAAATCGCAAGACGAACCTAACGAGTCTAATTAATCCGTCATTAGCACATGTTTACTGTAGCAATTTATTGTCTAATCACGACCTAACTAGGCTCATTAGATTCGTCTCGCGAAGTACACTCCATCCATATAATGAGTTATGTTTTTTCGACTACATTTAATATACCATACATGTGAGGGAACATACTCGAAAAAAATTTCACGAAACATCTAAACAGGGCCGAAAGTAATGTTGCATGCGAATCATTCTTGGCAACAAAGGGCTGCTGCTTTGCTATGTGAAGGCAGAAACAAACCAATGCAAATTTAAGCTCGCAATCAGTCTGTACTGCACTTACCTGTCCTTGCATTGGGCTCAAAATGGAAACGGTACATGCGTTCCTGTCTTCAAACAGGAGATGCGAATTGTAAGTTACGCCTAAAAACACTCGTACAACCACGCACGTCAGGGAACTAGGTCACCTTTTTACTCTAGCTCTCACATGCCTTTGCAAGTTTGCATGTTTCGGCTCTCACCGTACCTAGTACCCTCCAAATTAAGCCACATGCCACGGCATTGACACTAGCCTGCTATATCAAAACCAAACTAAAACTAGCAGCATTATTGGCACAGCTGAATTCTGAATGATTCATGGTCGTCCGTCCTATACTAGTAGCTACTTAAAAATAAAAAACTTGTTACGTTCTCCTCTCGTCAGATTCCATTCCGTTGCATGCGACCCGCGATCGAGCTCACGCCATATGCACGCATGTACCCCCGCCGCTGAGAACCGAGACCCAAATGGCCACGGAAGCGGCATGTCAAGCAGCGCGGGCGTCCATGCATCCAATCCCGCAACTGTTGTGCATGTCATCGGCGATCGGGCATGACGGCGCGCGCGCGCGCTCGCTGTACCGGACGGGATCTGCATGCGGCCACCAGGGGGCAAGCCGTTTGTCCCTTCCTCGCCCATGACGTCGCCGGCCGTCGAGCCGCGAGACGATTGCGAATTTTGCAATCATCTGAGATCTCCGCGCTCGGCCCGGGTCGCTCGCACGTCGTCGTCGTCCGCTGTTGTCGCGGTCGATATCATATCGCCCGTCGTCGTTTCCCTCGTCGCTTCTGCTAGCTAGCCCCTCACGCGCGACGCGTTGCTCGCGACGATCCAAAGTTTGTTCGGCTCTGTGTTTGATTTGTTTTCGGGGGCGGCTAGGTGAGGGTACGTACGTGCTGAGAAGCAGAGTAGCGGGGCGATCCGCTTCTTCTGCCGAGCAGCTAGCGGTGTGGTTCGGCACGCAAGGTCGGTAAGGTTAGGCTGGAATTTGGTTTGGAGTTTACGATTCCGGAACGACGAATGAAAACAATGTGCGTGTACGTCAGGGTCTAGCTCTAAGCTAGAATTAAACTCTAATTCTAAATGCTGGCCTAGTTGCGTTGCGTGCGTGATCACTCCTACATATAGGAGCCATCAACTTTTGTTCCTTGCGCCGACTGTACACTTAGCCAGCACGTAGGAAAGCAACATCTCGCTATCCACAGATTAATTACCTGCCGAGGAGCCTAACATTGAGCACGGCCACACGGTACGAAAAAGTACACTGTGCTCGAACTCTCTCTGAAGACGCGGATGTTAATTGTGCTGTTTGTCAACAAAGGAACAGCCTCATTTACTGAAGAAAGTACCCGTGACATGGTAGTATACTAGTGCCTGGCTTAGATTCGTATTTTCGAACTAAAGGTCGGAAGGTATGGTGCCAAAAGCAACCTTTCCTGTCCTCGCGCGCAGAGGATATTCAGGATAGCAATACTGCTGCTGCGCCTTTCGACACATTCGCACCAGTTTGCGTGTCACAGGATCGATCATGCGTGCGGCGCTTTCTGTCGATTCAATCTGATTTGATCCCACGAGCACGAGGGGAGAAAACAGTAAAAAATAGTAGTAACTCTACGCTACGATTTGAATTGGGTTCGGTCAGCTGGTGAAAGTGAAATCTAAACTAAAGTAAATATAACGTGGGGGGACAACGGGACATCATTCGGCAAACCCGAGTTCAATGCTACGTAGTATAGTACTGCAACTGACTGCAGTACGTGTGAGTTTAAATTTGAAATCAAAGTCAATCAGCACTCAGCAGAATCAACAACAAGCGATCAGCAGCAACGGAATGGAAAGCCCAAACTTGGCATTGGGAATCTGGAACAGGTTCGAGGGGGATTTGAATGAGAGAGAGAGAGGTGGGAGTTCCGAGGCATGGTACCACACGGCCCAGCTTTTGCTTGTTCACGCCTGCTTCCCACCCGGCGCCCGCCGTGCCGGGGCGCCCGTGCTCGTGCAGTCGTGCGGCACCGTGCCAAAAGGCCCATGCGCAACAAAGTCCATGTCTCTCTCTCAGGAGGCGGCCTGCCGCGCCTAGGCGCCATACGCGCCAAAACTTGCTGGACCTGAAGACCTCTGGGCTCTGGGATCCGGCGGCCCATATCCCGTGTTCGCTGTGTGCCCGTGTGCTCTGTGCTGTGGCGGCCCTGTCCTGGTCCTGGCACTGCACCACAATATCCTCTACTAAATATGCTGTCCTGTACCGCCATTTTGTCCCGAATCTTTTGTTGGTCAACTTGGTTACTGCTCCTCTCTGAACACATACATGCTACATGCTCTACATGATTTTTGAAACGAGAGTGGAAGTGTGGAACTTTTTTTTCTTAAATACGCAGAGAAGTTGTCCATGATTATATTTTTTCTCCAATACGTAGGAGAGCTGAGAAATAAAAGTTTACAACACTGTGGAGAAGGCGCACACAAGCGCGAGCTTGCATTGCATCACATACACACGCACACTTGCTCTGATCCCTAGAGAGCAAGAGAAGAGCAAGAACAACCCTGGCCAAGAGGCCTTCTCCTATCAGTATTACTCGCATCTGAGACATATATCCTACGCGGGTAGCACCAGCTTGAATCCAAAGCTGAGCTTGCTACCTGAAACGTTCCATAAGCTCCAACACTGTTACTTTTCGCGATCGAACGTGCGAACATTGCGTTCCTTTCATATGGTCCAAGAGATCAACAATGAACAACGTGTCCAACCCCTGTCTATAAGGTATTAAGGTGTGACACGAGACTTCCACTAGTAATTATGTAAATAAATTCTACAAAATTATAAATATATGTTATAAAAGTCTTTTCATGACTCCAATTAACTTCTACCTTGGTCAATATATCCGATGTTGTTATGTCTACTATATTGTCAAAGTTGAAAGGTTTGCCTGTTTGAAATTCTAAAGCAACGTGTCACCGGAGTGGTAACTGCGAACATTTTGGGCCCAAATATGTGATGGAAAAAGGTCCAATACCACTGAGTGAGCACAAGGCCCAGACCAACCGCACCGAAACCAGATCATCGTTGATTCGGATCGGAAACGCACACGCCCCGGCCAATCCGATCCCAATCACCCCACCCCCGCCGGCGCGCATGGCCCCGGCAACCACCTCGCCGCCGGCGCCGGCGAAGCCGGGACTCCTGGGCGGCGTCGCGGGTTTGGACGCGGCCGTGTCCCTCCGCCTCCACGCGCTCTTCCTCCCGGTGCCGCGCCTCCTCCTCAAGGCGCTCGAGGTCGCCGGCGACGGCCGCATCTGGCTTCCCGTCCCCATCTCCCTGCTCCTCCTCTCCGCCTCCCCCGCCAACGCGTCCGGTGCGGTCTCCCCGCTCCTGGCCGGCCTCGTAGCGGGCCTCGTCATCGACCTCGCCCTCGTCGGCCTCGTCAAGGTCGCCATCCGCCGCCCGCGCCCGGCGTACAACGCCAAGGACATGTACGTCGCCGTCGCCGCCGACCACTGGTCCTTTCCCAGCGGCCACTCCTCCCGCGCCTTCCTCGTCGCGGCCTTCCTCGCCGCCGGCGGGTTCCGGCCCCGCGAGGCGCTCTTCCTCTGGGCCGCCGCGACGTCGGCCTCCAGGGTGCTCCTTGGCCGGCACTACGTCCTCGATGTCGTCGCGGGGGCTCTACTCGGCGTGTTCGAGGCCTGGCTCAGCAGCTTGTTCTTGGGATTCATGTGCGATCAGAGCACATTTCTGGTGTGCTAACCTCCTAATCCTTTCCTTGTACGATTAATTACACTGTGATGGCATTGTTGTTGTTATTGCGAGATTGCAATTTTAGTAAGCAATTCAAGTTTGCTAAGCAGGCACACGGTGTTTCTTGAGCAAACTTCAGCATGCGAAAGAGTGAGAAAGAGGAATGAACTTTGGTTTAATGCAAATGACAGCATGTATATGCATATTCTTCACTCATGATTATGGATTGGCTGTTTTTGCAAATCTTAGGGCGTGTTTGGCAGGGCTCCGGCTTCTCCGAAAACGGCTCTGGAGCCGATTTGTTGGTGGAGCGGATTCATTGGTGGAGCTGAATCCGTTTTGTAAAACGTTTGGCAAAATAGCTTCACCTAGATGGTAGATATGGATAAAAACAAGTGCAATGACCAGAATGCCCTTCCATTTTTCTTTTTTCCTTTTCTTTTTCTCCTTTCTTACTTTTTTTCCTTCCCCTCCTCTCTTTCCTTTCCTGCAGCCCTTATCCTCTCCCGTAGCCCCTCTCCCCGCAGCCCCTCTGTCTCCCCGCCGTGACCCTCCTCCTCCACTACTCCCCACGCCGCCGCCGGCCTGCCGCCCTTCCCAGACCACGCCTCCTCCCCCACGACGCCGGCGGCCCGCCGCCCCTCACCGGCCGCCCCTCCTCCCCGCGCGCTCCTCCAGTCCGTGCTGCCGGTGGGCCTCTTCGTCCGTGCCGCCGGCCCCCGACCGGCAGCTCCTCCACGCGCCGCCGACGGTCCCCGACCGGCGCTCCTCCAAGCGTCTCTGCGGCCCACAACCGGCGCTCCTTGAAGCGTCGCCGGTGGCCCACATCCGACGCTCCTCCACGCGCTCGCCGCCGGACCCCGGGTACCCTCGTCCATGCCACTGGGGGGCCGGGGCGGAGCCGGGCGGAGCCACGATTTGTGGCTCCGTCTCGGCAGTGAAAGCCGAAAACGGCTCCACCCCCGGATCCACCCTCGAATCCGCGCCAAAATAGACACTTTGGCAGGGCTCCGGTCGGAGCCGCCGGTGGAGCCGGAGCTGGAGCCCCGCCAAAGAGGCTGTTATTATCAGCAATTGCCGTGCTAAATTAGTCTTGTGGCTACAAACGTGGCTAGGCTTTCCATAAACTGATTGATCTGCATTGGATACTTTGCTATGTTTTAGATGTGTACTGGTTAGGTGTCGGATGCCTTTGGCACCGCTCCCACCGGCTCCAGCTCCAGCTCCCCTGTCACTGTTGGGATGTAAATGGCAGCACGGAGTTTGTTACATACGTGCATATTCTTCACTCGCGGTCTCATGGACCAACAATTGGCTGTTTTTGTAATCTTATCATCAGCTATTACCGTGGTAAATTGGTTTCTACTTCTAGTTGCTGTGGTCTGTGGAAGCAAACGTGGCTCCCGTTTTAGGCTTTCATAAACTGATTGCTCTGCATTGGATACTTGCTATGTTTTAGGTGTGTGCTGGTTAGGTGTCATGTCTTAGATGCTCCCTATGCATAATTACGTCTAGATACACCAAGAGAAATGATTACCGCCAGATACTTTCTGTCGATCTGATTGCAATTGTTGGACTAGCGATATTCATTCATGTTTATAGGACAGACCTGGAAGGCTGGAACTATTAACGTTAAAGTAGATCACTGTGTAATCATAAAAAAACTGGGACAAATTTCCAGTTTCTGGTACAGTGAGTCAATGATACCTGGTGCCTGCTGCTTTTGAAGATGCCAACCAAATCAACCTGGCTAAATGAAGGATTTTTTCCATTTCGATGGGGTATAGAGTAGGTACATGGGAATTGAACTTCATCGCTGGCACGAGAGCTGGATGATGAGAGGAAAAAAGAGAGGATGGCTCACGGAAATTCAGATTAATTGGCTGCAAGGCCTCCAATAATGCAGCAACAACAGTGAATCCACTAAATATCTAATCCTGTTTAGTGTTAGATCGTGGGATGTAGTTGGAGATGGAACGGCGAAAACTGAAATGAGATCGTTTCTGCCGTCGTCTGAATCATTATGCTGGGTGCTGACGACGGCTTATCCGGCAGCTCAGGAGCAAAGGATAATCTGCTGGCACAGTCAGCACACATATGGAGTCTTTCAAGTCCAGTAACGACCTTCTTTTCAAAAAAAAAAAAAAAAAAAAGTCTAGTAACGACCAGTTCTCAAATGAGGTGGACAGATGAACACTGACAAAGTGGCAGACGCCGTCGGGTTCACAAAAGACGAGCGATCCCCATCCCAACAGCGAGGAGCTAGCTGACCTTTCCGCGGCAGCCTACGGCAAAAAACCAAAAAGGTTTGCTGATCAAAACTCCAATCCGGTCCCTCGTCTTCTTCGACAGCCGCAGCCAGAGAACGGGCAAGGTGAGGTACACGTCGGCCGCCGACCCTTTCTTTCCCCCGCCAGCAGCGTGGGTGGTCGGCGCCAATCACCGGCCGAACCCGACTGGCAGCCGGCGCCGCTGCCTCGCGGTTCCAGCAGCGGCCGTTGCCCGAATCCAACCACTCTGCGTGCCAACCAACCGCGCGAACGGATCGCCAGCCGGGAGGGGAGGAGACCCGGATTAGCACGACGCCACCGCCGCAGCCAATCATTAACTCGGCCTAAACCTTGCTTAGTTTATGCCGACCCAAACTCCACCTCGCCTCCCGGAGTCCGAGCCCGGTCTTCTCCCCTCCTACGATTCCGGTTCTTCCTTCCTTCCATCCGCTGTCAAAAGGATTTCAGGCGCTGCCAACCGTACTCGTCAGTAGCCTGGCCTTTTGTCTCTCGTGTCCCGATACTTTGCTTCCGGGGGCAGGAAACACGCCGCCAGGGGGCCCCGTCTTTTGGATATTTCAGTTGTTCAGGTTCTTGGATCTCTTCCGGATTCTCGGCTCTCGAGAGGAGAAGAGGAGGGGGCGTTGAATTTCCTTCCCCTTGTGATCGTTGTTTTCTTTGATCGCCGCCATGAGTAACACGCTGCTTCGAGTCTCCCCTTCCGACTTGAAGATGCCATGTAAGCGCTTGCTTCTCCTGCTAGTTTCATGATCTTTCCTGTTGCGTGCTTTCGGCTTACCAGACTGATTGGATCGTTTCTGTGCCATGGGCAGTCGAGCTCAAGAAGCAGAATTCGGCATGTCTGGAGCTCTTCAACAAGACCGATCAGCGCGTGGCTTTCAAGGTGACAAATTTGGCGAGTTTGTTCTGGTGAAAAGATGCTAATCTTGTGCGTCGGAGTCAGGTTAATTGATATATATATATATATTTTTCCTTCGGCCCGTCGAATCTGCAGGTGAAAACGACGAACCCCAAGAAGTATGCCGTGCGGCCTGCCAACGGCTTCGTGCCGCCGAGGGGATCGTTGGGCATCTCAAGTGCGTCCGCTTCGCGAGTACATGCCCTGTATTTCGTTCTCGTTTGGCTGATCGATCGTTTCTCATCTTGCTACGGTGAAATTGGCGCAGTTACGATGCAGGCGCCCAAGGAGATCCCCCCGGACTACCACTGCAAGGACAAGTTCCTAGTTCAGAGCATCGTTGTGGAGGAGGGGACGAAGGACATTGCCGATGACATGGTAAGTTCTTGCACAAGTCAGCGTTTACAGAGTTGAATGGCAATGCGCGACACTTGTTTTTACAGATAAGGGGTATTGTGTAACATAAACTTTTGTGGTCTGTAGTTCAGTAAAGCACCAGGTAAGTTGATCGAGGAGGTCAAGGTGAGGGTGATCTACGTCCCTGCGAATCCTCCATCGCCTGTGCCTGAGGAATCAGAGGAAGAGGATATCAGTTCCAGTGATTCAGACGTGGACCATGAAGTGAAAAGACCATCCACGTCCAAGTCGGTAAGTAGTAACCTTACTGCTTTCTGCTTTGAGCAAATGATGGCATGGTGCTGAGGTGCTCCATGTTCGTTCCAGTGAATTACTAGTGATGGTTGGTGCTTCCCATTGCTGCTAGTTCCACCTAAATAGCACTGCCTTCTCATCTTATCTCAGATTGATAAACATGCATGCCCTGTGTCCATAAGCACTTAATCTCGCGCTGATCAGTTGTTCTACAGCATCATCTTAAAATGTTTGATCCAACTTCAGTGCTCATGGAAGTACTAAACTCTAACATCCTCAGTAATCCTTTCTGTCTGTTATGCTACTGCTTGGCTGAATAATTTCGTTTTCATCAATAAAACTGTATCATAAGATTTGTGCGTGGAAATTTTCTATCATGAGCAAACTTCGTGTGATGATGAAGGAAGCTCTACTTCAGCACAATCAAATGCTTTCAAGATCTACTTTTCTACACCATTGTTAGTGTATCAGAATGACAATTGAAACTCCAGAGACTTCATTCCTATTCACCATACACTCACATTATTTCTATGGTGATTATCGCCACCATGAGCCCAAGATGTTGCAATTACAATGTCAGAATATTTGCACTATCCTAAAATTTTTCCTGGCAATACTTTATAATACTGGAATCATTGATATTATTTTTTTCCTGGCAATACTTTATAATATTGAAATCATTGATGTTTTGTATCTCTCTATCTAGGATATCTGTCTGGTATCCAATACCATAAAAAGTTATACAGAGGAAAACAAGAAGATTCAGAAAGAGCTGGTATGACTTTTCCTTCTGATGACGAATTTTCTCTCTAAATACAGAATCGTAATCCGATGAGACTAGTCACTGCTTTGTAACATTACTTTTGCATAACTTAGTTACCATTTTATTTTTTACTCGACAGTGTTATGAGTTCCTATTATAATATTTATTTTCGGTATTGTTTTGGCTCTTTACAATTTTATAATCCTTTTAGAGAAAACAATTATGTCTATAGAAAATAAATGAGACACATTTTTTCTCATCGTGTGATCCTGATAATCCACAGAAGTTGGTTAAATTATGCTGCAATAAACAAATCACTAAGCGCACCTGCCGCAAGATGCCTTGCAGGTTTGGGGATCGATAAATACTTATACAAAAAGATAGTAACTCAATAAGATCGAGTTTTCATAGCCTCTTGTCTTTTTTTGGCTATTTTTTCGCAGCATAATTTTCTATGATCAAAAGTCTCTCTCCAACTCTGTTTTCTGTTTCAGCTTTCGTTTGTGGTAACTAATCCGTCAAAGTTGCTTCGTTTTCAGGATCTCCTCCGGAAAACAAAGCCGTCTCCCGAGGGCTTCTCGTCCACGCTTGTGCTGCTGATCTTCTCGTTCTCTGTCCTTCTTGGATACTACTTGCTTGGATGCAGAGCTTAGCAACAGACGGCAGCGCCATCCCATTGCGGCGCGGCTCTTATCTTTTTCGTCACCTTTGCACCGTTTTAGTACAGAAAATTATATTAGTTAGTCTATGATACAGATAGGTTTCTTTTTTGGGTTTTGAAAAGTGTCCATATTATAACAGATCTTCAGTTTTGAAATATACGTGTGTGCTCGGAACAGTTGGGCTGTGTTCAATGTTCCGATGATTTTATACGGTTTATGCTACACAAGGAATAGCTTCATTGTCTGCTTGATTTTGGGCTTTTGGCCACGAGGCGAGACAAGCATAGATGTTCACTATCCCTTCCTGTTCCTTGACAATCCAATTCACTAATTCAGCAAAGGAGCAAACAGAAGCGTGTTCTACTCTTTTTTTTTTTTTGGAAAAGCTTGCAAAAGCATGTAGGAAAACAATATTACATTACAGAGGTTCACACTCAGTCTAAGAAAAAGAGAAACAACTTTTACATGGAAAGCAGGGGATCTCCGGTGCTCCGCACGGCGACTTGCGTACTTTTCAGCCTGATCCTGCCATCCTGGTGATCCCTCCCGGGCCGTCCCGGCATCCATCGATGGCCTTTCAAAGAAACGTCCACTCTAATCAGCGCGCTTTGCGACCGATCTTCCACTGACGAGATCGTGTTGCAGTTTCTGAACCAGATTATTGGACCACCACTCTAAAACATTTTGCCCCAAAAATAACCTTTTGCGAAAGAGCAACGGAGGACCAGGTGCACTGCCGTTTGCTGCTGAAGAAGATTGCAGTGAACACAGATTTCAGTGCAGGGCCCAGTTTGTTGCACTTTGTTTCCCTGGGCCTCTCCAGCCTGCCTGGGGGCTGGGGCGCGTTTCGTTCCTTCCTTCTTAACTGCTTTTACTCGGCCCAGTAATGACAAGCCCATGTACCGTGGGCCGTCACGCCTCAGGGGCTGGTGGCCCAGTGCCTGCGTCGCTAACTGTAAACGCCGATGCCTTAATGACTTGTCGCTTCAGTTACACACATGCATCTTTTCCGCAATGTATCAAAACGAACAGTATAATAGTATGCTCTTTTCTGCGAGAGAACCGTATAGTAATATATATTTTCTTAGCAGCTTGGAAATTTCGTGCTAGTTTGTATTATGCATCAGTACTTGCATCATCATGCTATTCCTCCATCTAGTTTTGGTCCTTTGTGCTGTCTGCTGTCCCTACTCCCTACTGCTGATAATAGCATATGAAGCACTCTTGATCGCCATTTTTCTTGGACCTCGATGCCGTGAGCACCACTAGGCACCGCTCGAAACGCCAAGACACACACCACCCAAAAGTCATCTAGAACAATAGTCGGTGCGTAGTACGACCCATCGCAGAAGATATCTGATATGCAAAAAAGAACGGTTATAAGAGGTACTCCTCCGTCCCTAAATAATTGTCTTTCTCACTTCCCAAGAAAAAACATTGTTTAATTTTATATTAAAAAATATTATTATTTGTGGTACATAATTAGTATCGTTAGAAAGATCTTTTCGTCTAGTTTTTTAACAAATTTATTTGGAGATACAAATGTTGTACGTATTTTGTATAAATCGAGTCAAACTTGTGGCACGCACACCAACGGCGACACTTATTTAGAGACGGAGGGAGTACGAGCAATTATAATATAATCATGAGGATCGACTATAAGTCTATAACCCTATAAGTACCAGTGTTACATGGAGCTGATTTTGTGCAATTTAAGCCTTAATTGAGTCATATATACTCCATCCGTCCCATAAAGAGTGCAATTCTAGTTTTTTTTCAGACAGATTAATGGTGGTGCGAAAAGACTCCCCTGCCCTCGGGTTTTTACCTAAAGTGGTTACTTTTGGCATGCAAATCAAACCTGGTCACAAAATTAGGAAGGTAGCCGTGATACAATTTGTAGGATTGCATTCTTTGTGGGATTTTTTTCAAATGCCAGAATTGCACTCTTTATGGGACAGAGGGAGTAGACTCTTGTGATGTTCGGATTTTATTTTTTTGGAGCAAGCGATGTTCGGATATTCAACAGAGAGGATTAGGCCAGGCCATTAGGGATGTGTTTTCCTTAAAACGGGGGTAGTATTTTGTTCTAGAAAATGGAAAAGTTTTGGGCTTCTGCAACCCAACCGCAACCGTGTTTTCATAGAATTCTTAACTCACAATTAAAACGGGGGTAGTATGCTACTCCCTCCGTCTCAGGATATAAGGCGGTGGCACGGTCTTCAATAATAAGATTTGACTGTTAATATCTTTTATAATATAATACTTGTAGCAACAAAATTATAGTCATATGAAAGTACTTTTAAATATGAATATAATTATATTATTGTTGTAAGACAAAGTTTTTATTATACAAGCTTAATCGTAAGTCAAAGTTTTCAAAGTTTGAATTTTGATTTACGTGCGTGCCTTATATCCTGAGACGGAGGGAGTAATGGGTTGATAGCATCTCTTCGTTTGGCTATGCAAGTTTGCATTAGACAAGTGAAATTGCAGGTCCCTGTAAGCTTTCTTGATATTTCATAGCTGAACTACCATGTTTGTACCGTTTCCATGTTGAATGAAATAAAAGAGCCGAAATCGACGCGCCTACTATTTATCTCTGATTTCTTCTTGAATCGTGTAGGAAGTTTGGCATTTTGCTTCTACTCCCTCTATTCCGGGTCGTAGCTCGTTTTGGCACTTTCAGTATATAATTGTTATTATTATGTATCTAAAATATAACATATATCTATACGCACGCATAGCAAAATCTATAATCTAGAAAGATAAAACGTCCTACAATTTAGAACAAAAGGAGTAGTTACAATAAATACTACTTATCTGGCAAACCTCTGTTATTTTCTATTTAGTCGAGGTCAAGCCAGCACGGCCATCAGAAGGAAATATCCTACATTTTCTTAATCACCATGCTCTTGGACCTCTCATATGAATGTATATATGCCATCTGCACCATATCTTGCGTATCGCTAAACCTAAGATCAAGAATCAAAATGCCACCAATCATCGTAGAATACCAAGCACCAATGCATGTGTTCCAGCCTATGCAGCAAATATCTATTCGACGGCAAGTCAACCAACCAGGTTGGCGGCCGGGCACCTATAGTAGCCGTGATCACGTTTCACGTGGGTCACTAATGTACTAAATTCCCATAATTTAATCCTGGCTTTTAGACTATAAGTAGAGTAGCCCTCTTAACACATCGTGGTCAAGCCACCAACATCAGCGCATTGCATAACCCTAGCTGATCGATAAACACTTGTTGCTTGCTAGAGCTAGTAGCGACCAGTGGTTCCGGTGCAATGGCTCCCAAGGCGTTCTTCGCGTTGTTCCTGGCCTTCAACCTCCTGGTGCTGGGGATGCCATTGCCAGCCGATGCTGCCACGTGCCCCCGCGACGCGCCGCAGCTCGCCGCGTGCGTGAACGCGCTTAACGTCGTCAATCTGCAGGTGGGCTCGCCCCCCGTGCAGCCGTGCTGCTCCCTCATCGACGGGCTCGTCGAAGCCGAGGCCGCCGTCTGCCTCTGCACCGTAATCAAGGCCAACGTCCTCGGCGTCCAGCTCAACGTCCCCGTCGATCTCAGCCTCGTCCTCAACAACTGCGGCAGGGACCCCAACAGCTTCACGTGCCCATGAATTAGGCTCGCTTTGCATGCCTGATCGACTTTTATCTGTACCTATCCATGGTTTGCTTTTGCTTAATGCTTTGCTTATTTCCTATGTAATGAAACATATCATATTGCAATTTACATGCATGCCCAAAATGCACGGCCGTGCTCATCGTATCTGCACGCGTTAGGTTATTGTGCGTGGGCATCTTTCATTCTTTGTATTTTCTGTTTGCATTTTGTCTGCAACGTGTAATAATGGCCGGTGCACGCTCCGAGCCGCGATGCTAAATTCTAATAAAGCTTGCTTTGATGTTTTTTTTATGAAACACAATTCTGATGCAAACGTTCACATATGCACGCACGCGTACTCATTTCTATAAATACACATATGCAACTCTATTACTATGTTATTTTCGTCTAAATTAAAGTATTTTATATTCAGTAATCCAAGATAACATCTCAAAAGTTCAAATATATTTTCTTAGTTAGTAATTCAAATGCTTATAAAATGCTGGTGAACGTTAGTAATTCAAATATATTTTCTTAGTTAGTAATTCAAATGCTTATAAAATTCTTAGTTAGTTGTTCGATTCGTATCTCACAAATTCTCAAGAATCACGAAAGCTATTGGATAAATTGGAAAAAAAACATGTTTGAAAAAAATTCTAAATCATTGATGTTTTTAAGTGGATAGTGTGAATTGAAAATCAAACCGAAATCAAGGATAAAAAAATATACCAATATAGAAAACAAAAAGATAAATAATGGAAAAACAAACGCCTGCAGTTATGGGCCGGATTGTAGACCGGGCTGGATCGACAAATTTGAGCAGTCGGTCCAGCCCAGAGGAGGAGGCTGCCCAGTTGGTTGTTGGCCTGTGGGCTGTCCAACACTCCAAGCAGTGGTGGTGTCGCCAACTTTGCCAGACCCATCGGAACAAATAATATAATACACTCTTAAAAGTGCTAAAAAAATTACACTCTCAAAAAAAAACTAATACGTCTACAGAAACTTAATGTTTGACATTTCCTCTAGAAGTGCCTCTGACATACTGTAGCCATTTACCTTTTCCTTGCCGTACATACAAAAGTAAACTAGGCCATGTTTAGTTCGCGCCCGAAATATTTTCATCCATCACATCAAAGGAGAATCTTTGATGCATGAAGTATTAAATGTAAACGAAAAAGGCGAAAAGTTATATGGATAGACTGGAAATCGCGAGACGAATCTAATGAGTCTACTTAATCCATGATTTGCAACAGTAGTGCTACAGTAATCATCCACTAATTATGGATTAATTACCCTCTAATTACCATCGTTAGATTCGTCTCGAGATTTCCAACCTATCCATATAACTTTCCACCTTTTTCGTCTACATTTACTACTTCTAAATTGATAAAATCAAAACCCGAAATCTTTTCACGAAATGTTTTCGCGAACTAAACACGGGCTAAGAAATACAGTTGGGCAGGCAGCTTAGAAACTTCGTGCTAATTTGTACTCCGTTGCCCGTACCATGCGATTCATCTGACCTTGGTTCTTGTGCGTCCATGGTGCGTCCATTTACCATTTGCTGACCCCTATTGTTCTGTGTCTGCACCACTTGCGGCCTTGCGCACGCTACGCACCGTCCGATACGCCAAGATCCCTAGCTAAAATAACACCTAACATCATACGGAAACAAAGCCTTTGTGTGCGCCAGCCCATGTAAGCGATCTTGGCCATTTATGTCGCGCACCACCCAGGCTGTGTACAGAAAAATACTCGATACGATGCCCTCCGAAAAAATACATGCTACCTCCGTTCTAAATCTTCAAATTTTGGATCCGCTGCATGGGACTCGGTTTAGTCTTACTTCTCCTTTCTGTTGTTACGAAAAAAGAGGGGGAAAGTCAGTGCCAAATGCCATGTTATACTTGATGATTTCTCTCGTTTTCTATAGATTCGACCCTAGTTTATTTACAATCACTAGCATAAAAGCACGTGTCACATGAATGTGTTTTACTAAATTAGTGACATAGTCAACATGGACTCTTCAGATTAATTTAGGGCGTCCGATCATTATAAAATCTGACGGTGCATGAGTGATGTAGTCAACATGAACTCTTTAGATTAATCTATAGCATTGGATCGTCATAAAATAAAATATGAAGGTGTAGGCATTGTAAGATTTGTATGAGCGTTAAATCTTTCACTCTTTATAGTATAGATAACTTACACACATATTCACTTATCGTTTGGGAACTTCCCATATAAAAAAAACTAAATGGTAATGATTCTACATCAAATAATGGTTCAACAAATGATTTTTTACTCGTATTGACACAATAGAAGAATAAATATACGTAAATCTATCCCTTGTAAGTTAAAAGTTTTAACAATATATGGGCTGGTTGTGACACAGACACTTTTATTTGCGAACCCTTTTGTTTAAGTCAAATTAGAGGTGTTAAAGCTTTTTATCATTCTGGCATCGAGGTATTTTGCTGCAGGACATGATCTTGCCGTAAGTTATTGACGGCTCTCCCACTGGAGTTACCTGAGCCCTGGACCATGCTATTCCATGATATTGAAAAAATGACAATAATATAAACAAAAGGAGAACAAAATGGTAATAATATCACCAAAATAAAGTTTTTCTGTGATCCATATATTACACACTACCAGAGAAAGCCCTATTAGCACCGGTTGGAAACTCCCCTTTAGCACCAGTTTCCCAACCGATGCTAATCTTCCTGTGCTAAAGGGGTGTCCTTTAGCACCGGGTCAAATACCCGGTGCTAAAGGCTACTTTTAGCACCGGGCTAGCTTACCACCCGATGCTAAAGAAATATGCGCACAAAATCTATACGCACGCATAGCAAAATCTATAATCTAGAAAGATAAAACGTCCTACAATTTAGAACAAAAGGGAGTATTACAATAAATACTACTTATCTGGCAAACCTCTGTTATTTTCTATTTAGTCGAGGTCAAGCCAGCACGGCCATCAGAAGGAAATATCCTACATTTTCTTAATCACCATGCTCTTGGACCTCTCATATGAATGTATATATGCCATCTGCACCATATCTTGCGTATCGCTAAACCTAAGATCAAGAATCAAAATGCCACCAATCATCGTAGAATACCAAGCACCAATGCATGTGTTCCAGCCTATGCAGCAAATATCTATTCGACGGCAAGTCAACCAACCAGGTTGGCGGCCGGGCACCTATAGTAGCCGTGATCACGTTTCACGTGGGTCACTAATGTACTATAATTCCCATAATTTAATCCTGGCTTTTAGACTATAAGTAGAGTAACCCTCTTAACACATCGTGGTCAAGCCACCAACATCAGCGCATTGCATAACCCTAGCTGATCGATAAACGCTTGCTTGCTAGAGCTAGTAGCGACCAGTGGTTCCGGTGCAATGGCTCCCAAGGCGTTCTTCGCGTTGTTCCTGGCCTTCAACCTCCTGGTGCTGGGGATGCCATTGCCAGCCGATGCTGCCACGTGCCCCCGCGACGCGCCGCAGCTCGCCGCGTGCGTGAACGCGCTTAACGTCGTCAATCTGCAGGTGGGCTCGCCCCCCGTGCAGCCGTGCTGCTCCCTCATCGACGGGCTCGTCGAAGCCGAGGCCGCCGTCTGCCTCTGCACCGTAATCAAGGCCAACGTCCTCGGCGTCCAGCTCAACGTCCCCGTCGATCTCAGCCTCGTCCTCAACAACTGCGGCAGGGACCCCAACAGCTTCACGTGCCCATGAATTAGGCTCGCTTTGCATGCCTGATCGACTTTTATCTGTACCTATCCATGGTTTGCTTTTGCTTAATGCTTTGCTTATTTCCTATGTAATGAAACATATCATATTGCAATTTACATGCATGCCCAAAATGCACGGCCGTGCTCATCGTATCTGCACGCGTTAGGTTATTGTGCGTGGGCATCTTTCATTCTTTGTATTTTCTGTTTGCATTTTGTCTGCAACGTGTAATAATGGCCGGTGCACGCTCCGAGCCGCGATGCTAAATTCTAATAAAGCTTGCTTTGATGTTTTTTTATGAAACACAATTCTGATGCAAACGTTCACATATGCACGCACGCGTACTCATTTCTATAAATACACATATGCAACTCTATTACTATGTTATTTTCGTCTAAATTAAAGTATTTTATATTCAGTAATCCAAGATAACATCTCAAAAGTTCAAATATATTTTCTTAGTTAGTAATTCAAATGCTTATAAAATGCTGGTGAACGTGGCTTTTAAAGTTGTTCGATTCGTATCTCACAAATTCTCAAGAATCACGAAAGCTATTGGATAAATTGAAAAAAAAACATGTTTGAAAAAAATTCTAAATCATTGATGTTTTTAAGTGGATAGTGTGAATTGAAAATCAAACCGAAATCAAGGATAAAAAAATATACGAATATAGAAAACAAAAAGATAAATAATGGAAAAACAAACGCCTGCAGTTATGGGCCGGATTGTAGACCGGGCTGGATCGACAAATTTGAGCAGTCGGTCCAGCCCAGAGGAGGAGGCTGCCCGGTTGGTTGTTGGCCTGTGGGCTGTCCAACACTCCAAGCAGTGGTGGTGTCGCCAACTTTGCCAGACCCATCGGAACAAATAATATAATACACTCTTAAAAGTGCTAAAAAAATTACACTCTCAAAAAAAAAAAACTAATACGTCTACAGAAACTTAATGTTTGACATTTCCTCTAGAAGTGCCTCTGACATACTGTAGCCATTTACCTTTTCCTATGCCGCACATACAAAAGTAAACTAAGAAATACAGTTGGGCAGGCAGCTTAGAAACTTCGTGCTAATTTGTACTCCGTTGCCCGTACCATGCGATTCATCTGACCTTGGTTCTTGTGCGTCCATGGTGCGTCCATTTACCATTTGCTGACCCCTATTGTTCTGTGTCTGCACCACTTGCGGCCTTGCGCACGCTACGCACCGTCCGATACGCCAAGATCCCTAGCTAAAATAACACCTAACATCATACGGAAACAAAGCCTTAGTGTGCGCCAGCCCATGTAAGCGATCTTGGCCATTTATGTCGCACACCACCCAGGCTGTGTACAGAAAAATACTCGATACGATGCCCTCCGAAAAAATACATGCTACCTCCGTTCTAAATCTTCAAATTTTGGATCCGCTGCATGGGACTCGGTTTAGTCTTACTTCTTCTTTCTGTTGTTACGAAAAAGAGGGGGAAAGTCAGTGCCAAATGCCATGTTATACTTGATGATTTCTCTCGTTTTCTATAGATTCGACCCTAGTTTATTTACAATCACTAGCATAAAAGCACGTGTCACATGAATGTGTTTTACTAAATTAGTGACATAGTCAACATGGACTCTTCAGATTAATTTAGGGCGTCCGATCATTATAAAATCTGACGGTGCATGAGTGATGTAGTCAACATGAACTCTTTAGATTAATCTATAGCATTGGATCGTCATAAAATAAAATATGAAGGTGTAGGCATTGTAAGATTTGTATGAGCGTTAAATCTTTCACTCTTTATAGTATAGATAACTTACACACATATTCACTTATCGTTTGGGAACTTCCCATATAAAAAAAACTAAATGGTAATGATTCTACATCAAATAATGGTTCAACAAATGATTTTTTACTCGTATTGACACAATAGAAGAATAAATATACGTAAATCTATCCCTTGTAAGTTAAAAGTTTTAACAATATATGGGCTGGTTGTGACACAGACACTTTTATTTGCGAACCTTTTTGTTTAAGTCAAATTAGAGGTGTTAAAGCTTTTTATCATTCTGGCATCGAGGTATTTTGCTGCAGGACATGATCTTGCCGTAAGTTATTGACGGCTCTCCCACTGGAGTTACCTGAGCCCTGGACCATGCTATTCCATGATATTGAAAAAATGACAATAATATAAACAAAAGGAGAACAAAATGGTAATAATATCACCAAAATAAAGTTTTTCTGTGATCCATATATTACACACTACCAGAGAAAGCCCTATTAGCACCGGTTGGGAACTCCCCTTTAGCACCAGTTTCCCAACCGATGCTAATCTTCCTGTGCTAAAGGGGTGTCCTTTAGCACCGGGTCAAATACCCGGTGCTAAAGGCTACTTTTAGCACCAGGCTAGCTTACCACCCGATGCTAAAGAAATATGCGCACAAAATCTATACGCACGCATAGCAAAATCTATAATCTAGAAAGATAAAACGTCCTACAATTTAGAACAAAAGGGAGTATTACAATAAATACTACTTATCTGGCAAACCTCTGTTATTTTCTATTTAGTCGAGGTCAAGCCAGCACGGCCATCAGAAGGAAATATCCTACATTTTCTTAATCACCATGCTCTTGGACCTCTCATATGAATGTATATATGCCATCTGCACCATATCTTGCGTATCGCTAAACCTAAGATCAAGAATCAAAATGCCACCAATCATCGTAGAATACCAAGCACCAATGCATGTGTTCCAGCCTATGCAGCAAATATCTATTCGACGGCAAGTCAACCAACCAGGTTGGCGGCCGGGCACCTATAGTAGCCGTGATCACGTTTCACGTGGGTCACTAATGTACTATAATTCCCACAATTTAATCCTGGCTTTTAGACTATAAGTAGAGTAGCCCTCTTAACACATCGTGGTCAAGCCACCAACATCAGCGCATTGCATAACCCTAGCTGATCGATAAACACTTGTTGCTTGCTAGAGCTTAGTAGCGACCAGTGGTTCCGGTGCAATGGCTCCCAAGGCGTTCTTCGCGTTGTTCCTGGCCTTCAACCTCCTGGTGCTGGGGATGCCATTGCCAGCCGATGCTGCCACGTGCCCCCGCGACGCGCCGCAGCTCGCCGCGTGCGTGAACGCGCTTAACGTCGTCAATCTGCAGGTGGGCTCGCCCCCCGTGCAGCCGTGCTGCTCCCTCATCGACGGGCTCGTCGAAGCCGAGGCCGCCGTCTGCCTCTGCACCGTAATCAAGGCCAACGTCCTCGGCGTCCAGCTCAACGTCCCCGTCGATCTCAGCCTCGTCCTCAACAACTGCGGCAGGGACCCCAACAGCTTCACGTGCCCATGAATTAGGCTCGCTTTGCATGCCTGATCGACTTTTATCTGTACCTATCCATGGTTTGCTTTTGCTTAATGCTTTGCTTATTTCCTATGTAATGAAACATATCATATTGCAATTTACATGCATGCCCAAAATGCACGGCCGTGCTCATCGTATCTGCACGCGTTAGGTTGTTGTGCGTGGGCATCTTTCATTCTTTGTATTTTCTGTTTGCATTTTGTCTGCAACTTGTAATAATGGCCGGTGCACGCTCCGAGCCGCGATGCTAAATTCTAATAAAGCTTGCTTTGATGTTTTTTTAATGAAACACAATTCTGATGCAAACGTTCACATATGCACGCACGCGTACTCATTTCTATAAATACACATATGCAACTCTATTACTATGTTATTTTCGTCTAAATTAAAGTATTTTATATTCAGTAATCCAAGATAACATCTCAAAAGTTCAAATATATTTTCTTAGTTAGTAATTCAAATGCTTATAAAATGCTGGTGAACGTGGCTTTTAAAGTTGTTCGATTCGTATCTCACAAATTCTCAAGAATCACGAAAGCTATTGGATAAATTGAAAAAAAACATGTTTGAAAAAAATTCTAAATCATTGATGTTTTTAAGTGGATAGTGTGAATTGAAAATCAAACCGAAATCAAGGATAAAAAAATATACGAATATAGAAAACAAAAAGATAAATAATGGAAAAACAAACGCCTGCAGTTATGGGCCGGATTGTAGACCGGGCTGGATCGACAAATTTGAGCAGTCGGTCCAGCCCAGAGGAGGAGGCTGCCCGGTTGGTTGTTGGCCTGTGGGCTGTCCAACACTCCAAGCAGTGGTGGTGTCGCCAACTTTGCCAGACCCATCGGAACAAATAATATAATACACTCTTAAAAGTGCTAAAAAAATTACACTAAAAAAAAAACTAATACGTCTACAGAAACTTAATGTTTGACATTTCCTCTAGAAGTGCCTCTGACATACTGTAGCCATTTACCTTTTCCTTGCCGCACATACAAAAGTAAACTAAGAAATACAGTTGGGCAGGCAGCTTAGAAACTTCGTGCTAATTTGTACTCCGTTGCCCGTACCATGCGATTCATCTGACCTTGGTTCTTGTGCGTCCATTTACCATTTGCTGACCCCTATTGTTCTGTATCTGCACCACTTGCGGCCTTGCGCACGCTACGCACCGTCCGATACGCCAAGATCCCTAGCTAAAATAACACCTAACATCATACGAAAACAAAGCCTTAGTGTGCGCCAGCCCATGTAAGCGATCTTGGCCATTTATGTAGCGCACCACCCAGGCTGTGTACAGAAAAATACTCGATACGATGCCCTCCGGAAAAATACATGCTACCTCCGTTCTAAAACTTCAAATTTTGGATCCGCTGCATGGGACTCGGTTTAGTCTTACTTCTTCTTTCTGTTGTTATGAAAAAAAAGGAGGGGGAAAGTCAGTGCCAAATGCCCTGTTATACTTGATGATTTCTCTCGTTTTCTATAGATTCGACCCTGGTTTATTTACAATCACTAGCATAAGAGCACGTGTCACATGAATGTGTTTTACTAAATTAGTGACATAGTCAACATGGACTCTTCAGATTAATTTAGGGCGTCCGATCATTATAAAATCTGACGGTGCATGAATGATGTAGTCAACATGAACTCTTTAGATTAATCTATAGCATTGGATCGTCATAAAATAAAATCTGAAGGTGTAGGCATTGTAAGATTTGTATGAGCGTTAAATCTTTCACTCTTTATAGTATAGATAACTTACACACATATTCACTTATCGCTTGGGAACTTCCCATATAAAAAAAACTAAATGGTAATGATTCTACATCAAATAATGGTTCAACAAATGATTTTTTACTCGTATTGACGCAACAGAAGAATAAATATACGTAAATCTATCCCTTGTAAGTTAAAAGTTTTAACAATATATGGGCTGGTTGTGACACAGACACTTTTATTTGCGAACCCTTTTGTTTAAGTCAAATTAGAGGTGTTAAGCTTTTTATCATTCTGGCATCGAGGTATTTTGCCGCAGGACATGATCTTGCCGTAAGTTATTGACTGCTCTCCCACTGGAGTTACCTGAGCCCTGGACCATGCTATTCCATGATATTGAAAAAATGACAATAATATAAACAAAAGGAGAACAAAATGGTAATAATATCACCAAAATAAAGTTTTTCTGTGATCCATATATTACACACTACCAGAGAAAGCCCTATTAGCACCGGTTGGGAACTCCACTTTAGCACCGGTTTCCCAACCGGTGCTAGTCTTCCTGTGCTAAAGGGGTGTCCTTTAGCACCGGGTCAAATACCCGGTGCTAAAGGCTACTTTTAGCACCGGGCTAGCTTACCACCCGATGCTAAAGAAATATGCGCACAAAAAAATTGGTTCTCCTCATCTTTTTCTCTCCCCTCTCTGTTGGGGGAATAATAAATGATCCCCCTTTTATGGGCCTATCAACCTCCCAACCAGCCCACATGAAGAATCAGCCCAAGTGACCAAGATGCAATTCTCCTCCCCACCAAGGGCTTAGGAGAAAATGTCCGCATACCCCCTACTGTTGGGGGAATAATAAATGATCCCCCTTTATGGGCCTATCAACCTCCCAACCAGCCCACATGAAGAATCAGCCCAAGGGACCAAGATACAATTCTCCTCCCCACCAAGGGCTTAGGAGAAAATGTCCGCATACCCTTCTCCACTTGCCTATATAAGGCCCCCATGGGGTGCTAGGAAGGAGGAGCTCTTCCACACTTATAATAAGACTTCTAGCCATTCAGTCCCTTAGAAACCATGCTAGACCCCGAGCTGGTCTATGGGTCCCTCTCTACTGTTTGGGCTTTTTTAACCACCAACACTCTCTTTTTTCTACCACCACATATCTTTCTCTGTGTTCTTGTTCTTGAAGAACATAGATGAAAGATGATAAATAGGTGGAAAACATGAGAGAAGAAAGAAAGAGATGAGAAAAACAAACAACTTTATTTAGATTACAACATATTTTTAGAAGAGATTCAATCTATAGGATAAGATGAACAAAGAATTCACTTAAATTACAACATCTGAAAAAATTAGAAATCAGCTCTCCTTCCATGCGCCGATGGGCCACGACGCGCCCACCCGGCAGGCCGCCGCCGCGCCCACCCTGCGGACCACCGCGCCGCTCCACGCGTCACCGCCGCGCGCGCCCCGCCGCCGCGCTGTCGGGGCACGCGACTGCCCGCGCCGCTCCGCGTGCCCGCCGCCCGGGAGTGTGCCCGCACCACTCCTTGTGCACGCGCCCGCTTCCATGCGCACGTAGCCGCCACGGCCTGCCACGCGCGCAGCCGCCGCCGCCCGCTGGCCCCCGCGCGCGCCGGTCCGCCGCCCGCCGGCGGCCTGCGCCCTGCGTGCCCCTGCCTGCAAGGGAGACTGATGAGAGAAGTGAGGAGAAGAGAGAAAAATAAAAGAGATAAGGCTAAGGAGAGAGGGGAGGAGAAAGATAAAAGAACGAAGATGCCTGCGCTGCCACTCGATGTGCTCGCCACTTTAGCACTGGGTGGTGGCAAAACCTGGTGCTAATGGGTATGTTTTAGCACCGGATTTTGCCACCACCCGGTGCTAAAACCTTCCTACCTTCTTCCTATCTTGTCTTTCAGCTCCTAGACATTGGACTGGGTGCTAAAGCCCGATTAGCACCGGGTCCAAAAAATAGCCGCTATTTATGAGAGTTGCGGATAGCTCATTCTCTTGTAGTGACATGCTGAGCTTCCCAGCTACGCAACTAGAAATTGTCCTTATGGTCGAAGTTATATACTATATAACATAAGGGCACCCGCAGTGGGCGAACCATGGGGCATCACGGTTCGCTTTGATCGAACCAAAGCCACTGCAGGTACCGAACAATGGTTGTCAGAACTCAGCATCGCACTCCAAACTCGGTTCGACGCGAGGAAGAAAAGTAATGATATTTTTGCTGCCGTTGCCTTTGCCTGCTTCCGTTTAGCCTGCTCACATGCAAAGGGTACGCAAAAAAACCTTTTCTCTCTCCACTAGCCGGACCCACGAACCGAACTCACCGCTGCAGCTGCCGAACCATACCAGCAGTCGATGTTTTCTCTTAACAAAAGCGAACACACCATTGCGGGTGCTCTACCTAAAGTTTTTTGGTGACCCGCTTGTCTGACTGTTGCTAAGCAGTTTCGAGATACCGAAATGGACCTCCCCAGATGGTAACTTAGAGTGATCAAAATTTCTAATTCACCTTTTGGTGCTTCAACTCTGACATAAAGCTCTTGTTTTGAAATTCGGTGGATCGTTTGGAAGGTGCCACCGCGACCACTACGGGAAACACACGGTTTGCCGTGTGCCAAGGGCACACGGCGAAGCCTGAAAGGCACACGGCAACAATGTTTGCCGTGTGCAAAAGGCTTTGCCGTGTGCAAAATGGCACACGGCAAACCTTACGACGGCAAACAGATGTCGGCACACGGCAAAGATCTTTGCCGTGTGCCACGTGTCTTTGCCGTGTGTCGCATGGGGCACACGGCAAAATAAAGTAACTGACGGTGGACACCTGTAAACCGGCTGTTTGCCGTGTGCCACGTGGGTAGGCACACGGCAAACACAGGCTGTTTGCCGTGTGCCACGTGGGCAGGCACACAGCAAACACAGGTGTGTGCCACGTGGCTGGCACACGGCAAACACAGGTTGTTTGTCGTGTGCCTTGACCTTTGCACACGGCAAACACAGGTTGTTTGCCGTGTGCCTTGACTTTTGCACACGGCAAACATAGGCTCAAGGCACACGGCAAACATCTAGCCAGCCTTTGCACACGGCAAACACCCTTCACCCCGCCCAAATTTTTGCTGTTTTTGCTTTTAAATGTCCCCCAAACAACAGAAACAATCACATGCAGTTCATATACATTACAATTAACATCCCAGACAGTTTATATGCATCACAGACAATCAAATATTGCTTCACCAGCTCACAAACACCATAAGACAGAAATTCATACAAAGTCCATAAACAAGTTCATATACAATCCATACGAGTCGATATGACTCCAAAGTTCATAAACAACTTGATACAACGTCCATAGTTCAGAACAAGTTCATACAAAGCACACGGCATAGAAACCACATGATACATACCGCTCACTCGTCCGCCGGCGGCTGAGTCAGAGGCGGAGGCTGCATACCCCAAGCCCAGGGCGGCGGCACCTGCGACACCGACGGCGGAAGCTGACACGGCAACGACGGAGGAAGCTGACACGGCGCCCCCTGCCACGGCTGAGTCAGCGGCCCGTGCCACGAGCGAGCCTGCATCCCCTGCGGAGACGGCTACGGAGGCGACATATCTGGATTGATTGGCCCTTCATTGGATGCCGCCGATGGAGGCTGTCCAAAGTTGAAGATATTGAATGTGTTAAGCTAAGTGATTTTACTAAGTCATTGGTTTCTATACTAAGTCTTTCTACTTTGTATCCTGAGTTTGGAAAGTGATAAGTCACTATAACAAATGAAAGTAAACGGCTATAAAGTCACTCACAGGAGTCGGAGTACCGCCACGAGCTCCAGGTGGTGGACCGAACGGTGACAGCGGTGGCTGCGGATAGCCCAAGGACTGCATGTACTGAGCATAGGCCTCCCATCTCCTTGCATTTTCCTGCTCAATCCTTTCTGTCTGGGCCCGCAACTGCTCCTGGACCGTCGCCTGTACCTGCGCCTCCATCTGGGCCTACAAAATATGATGCATGGGTTAGAATACGAAGCTAACGTGTGTAAAGCGCTTGAACGACGAGTGCAACAGAAATAACCTTGAATTGCTCCATGTCTATCTGTACGACGCTTCTCCTCGGTCGTATAGGCGGTGTGGAGTCGGTTTGCCAAGCACGAAGTTGCGAGAGAGTGGGAGTACTAGCCGTGTCGATCACGCCGCCAGCCATAACGTACCGCCCATGCTTCTTGCCTCCTCCCATCCTCATGATGGTTTCTCCATCAATGGGCTCCGTGTGTGGATCGAAATCCGGCCCCCTCACCGCCTTTGCCATCTCGGTGTAGTCACTCAGGCGGCTGTGGACAGAGAAGTTGCTGTATGCCGAGGGGGGGTCATCCGGGTTGTACGTGACATCGGAGGTCGCCTTCCCCTTTTTTGAGCAAGCATAAGCCCCGAGGATGCTGATTTCTTGGCCATGTGCCTGCGACTGCGGGAAAAGGCAGATTCATTAGAAATTCTGCAGAATTTAGCGTTGGAATAAATAAGTAAATACACGTACCCATTTTTTTCTGTATCCCTTGAGGTTGTTGCTGCCCATCATCCCTCGCCGCACTCGACCACCCTCCCCGGCGGCGGCCGGCGCTGCCTCACCCCGGCGCCGGGAGGCGCTGCCTCCCCTGGGTGCAGCGCGGCCTCTCCCTTGGCGGCGGGGCCGGGAGGCGCGGCGGCGGGGAGGAGCGCCGAGGAGGCAGCGGCGGCGGGGAGGCGGCGGCTGGCGCGGCGGCCGGGGAGCGACGGCGCGGGGAGGCGGCGGCCGGGGAGCGACGGCGCGGGGGCCGGGGAGGCGGCGGGGGACGGCGGCGCGGCGCTGGCACGGCACGGCGGCCGGGGAGGCGCGGGGGACGGCGGCGCGGGGAGGCCGGGGAGGGAGCAGCGCGGCTCCGGCGTGGGGAGGCCGGGGAGGGGGCGGCGCGGGGAGGCCGGGGGTGGCGCGGCTCCGGTGTGCGGCGGCGGCGCGGCTGTGAGTGTGTGTGCGTGTGTGTGCGTGTGTGAGTGCTGTGTGTGCGCGTGCGTGGGGTCATGTAAAAGTGGCCAGCTTTGCCGTGTGCCCAGATCCAGGGCACACGGCAAACACTTTTTTTTTCGATTTCAAAATTATTTGCCGTGTGCCCTGGGTCTAGGCACACGGCAAACACTTTTACACTTTCTAACTTTTTTAAATTTTTTTTTGGAATTTTAAAAACGTTTCACGTTTTGCAAATTTCTGAAATTTTCAAAATGTTTGCCGTGTGCCCTGAATCTGGGCACACGGCTAGGCACACGGCAAACAGCTAGGGCACACGGCAAACAATCTATGCCGTGTGTCTATAGGGAAAGCACACGGCAAACATTTTCTGTCTAAAAAAATAAAAATATCAAATGGATTCAAAAAATAACCAAATTTGGTCATGAACCTGTCTAAGGTGTATGAAGACTATAAAAATTGAGTTTTGTGGTAATACAAAATTTGAATTCTCACGTTGTTTCAAATCACAACATCTCATTCGAAACTCTTAGGATCTTCTCCCGAGAAGCTTCGGTTTGTAAAGAGGCAATGCGTCAACTTGCTCGAAACCTTTTACATTTTTTACCATAGCCTCTACGTATGAAAACATGACGTCACGCCAAAAATTTTAATTTTTTGACGTTTTTGTATTTTATAAAATTTTTAAACGAACCGAGCCCAAATGCGGGCACATAGTAAGCGAGCAATATATTCAAAATTTGATTCCATTTAATGGACATGGCATCATATTAGTCTTAAGAATCCGAATAACATTTTTCCGAACATTACATAACATTATTCGAAACAGTTACAGTTCAAATTTGCCGTATCGGCAAAATTAAAAATAATGATATAAAATGATAAAATATAGCAAACAGACAGGAAAACATGCACAAAACTAACATAGAATAATACATAGACAAAGAAGTTAGCAAAAAAATTTTGGAGGCAAAATTCGAACTTTTTGCAGCCTGTTTGCCGTGTGCCTGCGTGTGGCACACGGCAAACAGGCCACGTTGCCGTGCGCCACCTGTTTGCCGTGTGCCACGTGGCAAGGGCACACGGCAAACAGGAAGGCTTTGCCGTGCGCCCTGTTGAGGCGCACGGCAAAGCTAACGGCCGAGGCAACGGCCGTTTGGTCTGGGCTGTTTGCCGTGTGCCTGCCGTGAGGCACACGACAAACATGCCATATTGCCGTGTGCCACATGTTTGCCGTGTGTCACGTGAAAGGCACACGGCAAATAGGTGGCGTTGCCGTGTGCCTTTCTGTTTGCCGTGTGCCTGCCTGGGGCCACCGTGTGCCACGGCTTCGCCGTGTGCCACGCGTGCAGGCACACGACAAACAGGACTGTTTGCCGTGTGCCTTTGCCGTTGGCACACGGCGAACAGGCGATTTCTCGTAGTGGACGCGCTGAAGTTGGGCGTGTGTGCGGACGTGCTGGGCCTGATCAAGGCCGCATGCCCCCCGCGCGCTGCCGTGCCGCGCTCCCTCCTCCAGGGGCTCGTCGCCTCGTTGACCTCGAGGCCGCCGCCTGCCTCTGCACCGCCCGCCATTAAGGGCAACGTGCTCGGCTACTACGCGGCAAGACCGCGCCCCCTGGTTTCAAGTGCTGAGCGATCACGCCTAGCTTGTGTGCTGGACAAGCGTGTGGCACGTGTAGCTAGTACCCTTGCGTGAGTGCATCGGTACATGCATGGGCGCACGTACATGAGACGCGTCTTTTTGTTTTATTTGTTGCATGGTTTGACTTGCTTGCTTCCACGCGTACCCATTAGTTTGCCTGGATGATTGTGCTGTTCGTATATCATTTGGGTTTTTTTTATCTACCTCTCTTTGTACTACTCGGTCCCTCCCAAGTCCCAATGCATGCATTTGTATTATTCAATCTCTTTGTATCGAGAAGACTATTTCATAAGTTTTTGCTGAGATTATTTGTAATTATTGGCAGCTAACAATTTGTTTCTTGTTACATGTCACAGTATTGATTGATGAGCACACTTGTATGTCCAGTAGTAGGAAAAAGACTGACTACACCAACAACAAGTGCTTGGGTTGCATTGCATCAAAGGCAGGCCCTGTTCAGTTCTCAAAAAAATTGGGCAAAATTTTTTGAGCAAAATTTCTTACAATTTAAGTGTAGTAAACGTAGATTAATAATAAAACTAATTATAAATTTTACTTTAAAATTGCGAGATGAATCTAATAAGAGTAATTAGAGAGAAATTAATTCATAATTATCAGATGGTTACTGCAAATCATGGATTAATTAGGCTCACGAAATACACTACATCCATATAATAGGTTATTTTTTTAGTCCGTATTTAATACTTTATGCATGTAGTAAACAATTTTGGACGTGGAACTAAACTTGGCCTGCAGTCAAAGATTCTTTTTCTCTTTCTTTTTTTTTTGTGAATGGCAGTCAAGATTCTTAGGAAAAATCCAATGGGTACTAAAGATTCGCTGCTGAAATTGCAAGATGACTACAAGTGTGAAATTAATTATGACACAATATGGAAGGGCAATATGGAAGGGCGATCAACAGCTAATTTTGACATTTTTAATACATAGTTTTTACTATATATCTAGATATAACTATCTATATGCATAACAAAACTTATGAATATAGAAAAATAAAAAGATACAGTTTAAAACGAATGAAGTATTACAATAAATACTAACTATTTTGCAAACCAATGTTATTTTCTATTTAGTCAAGGTCAGCATTGTTGTTAGAAGGAAAGCTCCTATATTATTCTTTTGAAAAAGTCTAATTTTGGCCATCCAACAGTTGCTTCAGTTTGGTTTTGACCATTGAACCATAAAACTGAAATCTTTGGCCATTCAACTCTTAAAACCGTTCATATTTGGCCATCAGCTATTTTTGGTGGGTGGTTTCTGCTGATGTGGACGCCACGTGTGGTGATGGGACCCATGTATTTAACACAAAACCCCCTTGACAAAATTTACCCTCTCACATAACACCAACATTCTTGCGCAAACCGCTTGGAGTTTTTATTTCTTTTAACTCTAGGTCCTCACCTTCTTCAACCTCCCGTTCAAGCATCTCTCTCTTCAGTTCTGCTCCTCCATGGTTGCGGGAGCGCTGCAACACCCTCCCCCCCCCCCCCCCCCAAAAAAAAATCGATGCGACAGTACGGAGCTGCCACCCCTATCTGCCTCTCCATCGGCATGAGGCACGAGCAAGGACTAGCGCCCGACACTGGCAGCAACAAGGCAAGGGATCCATGAGTTGCGGCCGTGACAACCAGAATCAAGTGAGGGTGCCACAAAAGCGACGCGAATCGAACGAGGACGCCACAAATCGAGTGAGGGCAAAAGAGGAGAGGTGCGCCTGGATCTCCATCGGGCCATGGTGGCTGACGAGGTGCCAGACAACGCATGACTAGTGAGGGTGTGGGGCTTGCAACGGGCGCAGGGCTTGGCCAAGGGGCGAGCGCCAGCCCGAGCGGGACGCCACGACCGAGTAGTGACTAGAGCGCCATGGCTGAGGTGGCGTCTGGAGCAGGGGGCAACAGCCGGCGCCGGCCCAAGGGCAGCCGATGGCGGACGTGAGGGAGGGCGACAATCATCACGAGGGCGGCAGGCGTAGGAGAGTGGCGATGGAGCACGGCAGCCGGCCTAGGAGAAACCGACGACTGACAGGGAGAGAGAAGAAAGAGAAGAGAGAGGAGGGCTGACGAGTGGGCCCTACTGCCACATGTCGTCCATGTAAGCAAAACCACCCATCAAAACCGTCGGATGGCCAAATATGAACGGTTTTGAGAGTTAGGTGGGTAAAGATTACTCTGATTTGGGGTTCAATGGTCAAAATCAAACTGAGGTAACAATTGGATGACCAAAAATGGACTTCTTTCTATTTTCTTAGTCACCATGCTCTTGGACCTCTCATATATGTAGATGCCATCAATCTACAACCTACTGAATCAGAATGAAACAGAGTTGGGTTGGAGGTAACCTGCTGAATGAGAAAAAAAGGAACAATCTTGCAATCCACCGAAATAAAAGTAGTATACGCTCAAAGAAGCTCAATCGTTGCTCACCTCTTTTCATATTATAAATTTTCCCCAAGAAAAGAAGAGAAAAAACGAACTACTAAACAACTGGAGTACGGGAAAAAGATTTTTTCTTTCTGTCTGAAAATGATGCAAAGGAGCGGATCTTAGTGTGCACAATATTACCTTGAATGCTGTGCAGAGTGAAGATTTGACTTTTACATTTCTTAATCACCATGCTCTTGGATCTCTCATATATGTAGTACTAGATTCCATCGATCTATACCATGATGCATCATCACGCGAAACCTAAGACGTACCATGGAATAAAATGCAACCAATCATCATATATAGAACACCAAGCATGCATCAGTGCATGTGTTCCAGGCTTCCAGCCCATGCAGCAAATATATATTGGATGTCAAGTCAACTATCCAGGTCGGCAGGGACCTATATATTAGTCGTGATCGCGCTTCGCGTGGCCACTAAACACTAATGTAATGTGCTAATTTTGATAATTTAATTCTCGTTTTAGACTATAAATAGGTACCCCCTCTAACACATCGTATCCAAGCCACCAAGCAAACACCCTAATAAGCACTTGCTTAATTGCTAGAGCTAACCGGCTAATCATCGCTGCTCGTGGTAGCTAGCTAGAGCGCAATGGCTCCCAAGGCGTTGGCGTTGTTCCTGGCCATCAACCTCTTCGTGCTAGGGATGATGCCAGCTGATGCTACCACGTGCGCCCTCAACACGCTCAACGTCAACTTGTGCGTGAACGCGCTAAACGTCGTCAATCTAAATGTGGGCCCTGCGAAGCCGTGCTGCTCCCTCGTCCAGGGCCTCCTCGCCGCCGATGCCGCGGCCTGCTTGTGCACCGTCATCAACGGTGGTGGTGGCATCCTCGGCCTCATCCCGCTCACTGTGCCCGTCGATATCACCCTCCTCGTCAACAGCTGTGGCTACACTGGGACGTACTCGTGCTACTAAACGAGTTACGCTCGTGTCTGACGCCGGCCGGCCTGCTTGCTCGATGTGATGATGTGTACCTCTGCTTGAACTCCTTCGTGCTGGGACGTACACGCGTAGGTTTCAGTTCGATACGCACATGGCTCGCTATTTGGTTACTTCGTACCTTTGTTAAGTTACATTGTGTTTGCTTCTTCGTATTTTCTTTCGTTCCTTTTCATGCTTTCTGTGTTGACATGTAACTTTTTGTAATAATAATGGGCCGGTCCTCTCACTCTGCGCTGCGATGTTATATTTGCCTCCATGTTATATGTTTAACTCATACTCCCTCCTGTTTGCACTCTACGCTTTTGAAAATTGTTCGGTTTCAGCTTTCAGGTATCACAAATTCGCGAGCATTATAATAGCCGTTGGATAAATAAATTGAATAAGAATTTTGCCGGTGGAACCGAACACTGACACTAATCACCTGCTCTAGAGCTCGATCTAACTACCTTAATTATATCGCTTGTTGGGTTATTGTGATCGAGCAGGAGCAATTAATGGCGTCCAATGCGTTTGCGCTGTTCCTGTGATGAACCTGATGGTGCTGGGCGTGGCCAGCGCATGTGGCGGTGACTAACCCATGCCGTCGGCATCGACGCCGACCCTTCGAGATCTTAATCCGTTAGACAAAAGGATCTATGGATGAAGATAAAAAAAAGTTTATTTCCAATCGTAATTAAATCTTCAAATTTAGGATCCGTTGCACGGAAACGAAGTCTCGGTTTGCTCTTACTTCTTCTTTCTGTTGTTACCGAAAAAGGGAGGGGAAAGTCCGTGCCAAATGCCATGTTATAATTGATGATTTCTCTCGTTTTCCATAGATTTGACCCTGGTTTATTTACAATTATAACTCCCACACATATTCACTTATCATTTGGGATCATTTCCCATATAAAAAAACAAATGGTAATGATTCTACATTAAATAATGGTTCAACAGATGATTTTTTACTCATATTGACGCAATAGAAAGATAAATATATGTAAAATCTATCCCCTTTTTAAGTTAAAAGCTTTAACAATATGTGGACCGGTTGTGGCACAAGCACTTTTATTTGGGGACCCTTTTGTTTAAGTTAAATAAGAGGTGTTAAGCTTTTCATCAGTCTGGCATCGAGCTATTTTAGCCGCAGAACACATGGTATAGAGCTGCTCGGCTCGCCGTATGCTATTCCATGATATTGGAAAAATGGTAATAATATAACAAAAGGGGAACAAATGGTGATAATATGTTAACACATGCTCTCCTGTGCTTCCAGACATGCTAAGCCAACCAGCTATGCGACTAGAAATTGATCCCTATGATCAAAGTTATATACTATATAACATAAGTCTACCCAAAGTTTTTTGGTAACGATATTACCCACTTGTCCGGCTGTTGCTAAGCAGTTTTGATATACCAAACGGACCTCTCTAGATGGTAATCTTAAAGTGGCCAAAATCCCTAATTCACCTTTTGGTGCTTCAACTCTTACATTAAGCTCTTGTTTTGATAATTCAAAATTCGGCGTGTCCTTTGGAAGGTGCCACCGTGACGCGTTGAAGTTGGGCGTGTGCGCAGACGTGTTGGGCCTGATCAAGGCCAAGGTGGGCATGCCCCCCCCCCTCCCCCCAACCGCTGCCCTGCTTGGACATCGAGGCTGCCGGCACCGTGCTTGGCATCCCGCTCAACCTCCCCGCCATCGACCTCAGCCTAGCTCATCCTCGACTACTGCGCGGCAAGACCATGCCCACCGGCTTCAATGGGAGTTTCATGGGAGTTTTATGGCATTAAATTTTATGTCATGTCACCGGTTTTGCTGATGTAGTGAGAAGAGAGTAGTGAGTTTCATAGGATGAGAGGGGAGTTTCATCCCCATAAAACTCCACTGACACAATTACCTAATTTTCAGTCTAGGTAACTGCGTCCATGAAACTCCCGCTGAAAATGGCTTAAGAAAATTATTGTTCGGTTTCAGCTTTCAGGTATCACAAATTCTCGGGCATTATAATATAGCCGTTGGATAAATAAATTGAATAAGGATTTTACAATAATGGTTAAATCCTTTTTGCAAAAAACCTAATCGTAGATCTTTTTAAGTGGATGATGTGAAGGGAAAAATAAACTGAAATCAAGGGTAAAAGAACATATATGAATAAAGATAAATAGATAAATAATGGAAAAACACACATGGGCTTGTGGGCGGGACGGACGATTTGACCAATTTGAGCAATAGTTTGGTCTAGTCCTGCTGCTGCTGAGGATCCTGGCCCATTATTAAATTTAATGATTTGTGGGTTGTTCAAGTAACGCGGTGCCGTGACCCAAAGTTGTCAGGCCCATCGGAAGTCAGAACAACTAAATGTATCTCAGTCCTCTCTATTAGATTTTCTTTTTATGTTTTTGTTGTTGTACAAAAATAAAACTAAGTACTACCTCCACCCCAAAAGAGTAGTACTTGGTCTTTTTCAGACAAATTAAGGAAAGTGGTAAAAGTTTTAATATGCCCTTCATTAATCATTAGATATGTCCATATATGCACACATGACTGCCTATGTCTCCACACTAATCAAAGAAATTGTGCATGTTGTCATTTACTAGCATATTGTCCGCGCGTTGCCACAGAAAAAGACAGTATGGTGCTAATTACAAATATTTCTATTAATAGAGTTATTAATAATAACTTTATTTCTAACATATTAATAATTAGTACGCCCGCTCCATACTTCAACGATTAGGGTGGCCAAGTAAAAACGCCACACATAAATCAGGGCTTTGTTTTATGAGCACATGCGAACAGAGGACTCCAGACAACTGTAGAATTATTGTCGGTGATCGCATTCACCGTGTGCTTTACTGCAGAGTTTAGCATCATTCTCGCGCCATTGCCAAAAAGAAACTTTTTTGAAAGAAAATAACCAACCAAAAATTATTTACATAAAGGTTCAGCACAAATCGTGTAAGATATAGAAATTAGAGATGATCAAAATATAATTGCTCTTTGTTTTTCAATTCATATACTAATTATGTAACTTAAATATTTTTATCGAGATGGACATATGTTATATTTTTTACCTCAATTGAAATCGAAGAAATAAAATACAATTATTAGAAGCAATTGAATCTACAGCGTATCTTCTATACCTATATAAACGGTCCCCACAAAGGACTTCTCTCAATCCTCACGAGGCCACGTCATCACCTCTCCACCATCCACTAGCTAGGACCATTTATTCATATCTTTGATTTTCTGTGGCTAATAGCGTCTATGCATGCAGCTTATTAGTTTTTACGATTACCACGCTACAAAATTTCCACAGTAAAAAATACGCGGAGGATCAATCGTTTAAAAGTTGTTCTCTTGCAAAAGAATGTTGCCATGCAATCACCTTAGTATTTTAACTATTAGATTTCAACTTAAAATTTTGTTTAAGTGATTCCTGTAGCAACGCGCGAGGTATCACGGCTGTGGCTTGACTGTCCCCCCTTTCCTGTTCCCATCGGCGTCTCTGTACACGTGGAACACATTTATGGAACACATTCATTCGCTCGCCTCCAATACGTGGGACATCCAAAATTTCCGTCCACAGCCGTGCATCAAGAGAAAATGGAGCCGTAAATCATCATGTCCCGTGCGCTTTTGTTTTGTTAGCACTTAGCAAAAATTAATGGAAGGGAAAGTGTTGGTCCTGGAGCGAGCTCGAGAACCAAGCACGAAAGTAAAACAAGCAGCGAGAGAGGTGGAGGGAAATTCACTGTTGTAGCAATTGGTCAAAATCAGAACCCTTACAAAGTGGTACGCTCTCTCCTTTTATAGGAAGGCGAGGGGTCACTTCCTTAGTCACACGTACCTTTCTACCCCTACCTGCTACAATTGTACCGGAAATATTCTACTTTATCGGATACAAACGGGATTTTACATGAGGAAGCCAACTTCAACTTGTACTCGTCAACGCACGCCCCGAGTAGCTTCGGAGGCCTTGGCGCCTTGGCTGGGCTCCGCGCGCTGGGCTGCTCGCCGTCCCTTTCGTAAACCTGTCTTCAAATGGCCATATACCCAACATGAGATGAGACGAATTAGATGCCCCTTGGTTGAACGTTCCAGGCCGAATTATGGGCCGATTCGGTCCGAACGCCCAGTTGAGTCGCTTCTCTAGTCGCCGAGCGCAACGAACCGAATCACGGGCCGATTCGATTCATGCGCCTGTTCGAGTTTCATCTCAGGTCGCCGAGTACGACGAACCGAATCACGAGCTGATTCGGTTCGTGCGCCTGGTTGAGTTTCATCTCTGGTTGCCGAGTACGACGAACCGAATCACGAGCTGATTCGGTTCGTGCGTCTCTTCGAGTCACGTCTTCGATCGCGAGGCGTTCCGAAACGAGACATGACCCGATTCGGTTCGCGCGCCAGTCGGTGAAAAACGAATCACAGATCGACTCGATCCTCTGAACCGTGGGCTGATTCGAATCAGATCCTAGCGCAACGAGCAAATGGTGGAGTTTGCCTGATGCGCGTCCCAACAAAAAGAAAAGCTCCAGAGCAAGACCTCACTTTGATTTCCTAACTCGACGCAACTGACGAGGAAATGCAAAATCGAACTGACCGCCGCCCAAATTGAGATCTCATGCAACCAGAAATCCAGAATTGAACTCCTCACTGCCCAAATCGAGATCCCGCAGCCCCAATCGAGATCCTGCAGCTGGAATGGAGGACCTGGCCACCCACCAAAATCAACTCCCTTTGCCGAGCTCGAGCTTGCTGCTGCCCCTAGACCGAATAATCCTTTTTGCCACCGGAGTGAGACTCGTTGCAACCCAAATCAATCTATGTGCCGCCGAACCTAGGTTCTTGCTGCTAAATTCTGCTCCTCCATAGACTAAGTAGAGCATAGGGAAAATTAGAATGGAGACGAGAGGCCAGCTTCGACATTATGCAGAGGAGGAAGATTAGAACACGCAAGGGGACAGGCAAGCTGCAGTCGGGTATCACCTGGTATATTTATGTTTTAGTGTAACTATCGACCACTATACCACTTTATCTCGAGTGGTCGGAGTCTCTATCTGTGACCGGAGGTTAGCAGTTGGAAACCCAGCACAGCACGCTGCACACACGGAGATATCAGGTTTTTCTTTTTCTGGCGCTTGGTTCAGCTCCGGGTTTTCTTGTTTCGTAGTAGTAGTAAACGCTCGGTTAACGCAGTTTTTATCGGTCCACATCCGGATCAGCGCAGTTTTCATCGGTTCCTCCCGGTTTAGTCCGAATTCGATCTCATTGGATTATTAGTAGAACGGACCAAGATTATGGCAGAGACACTCCTTGTCTTATTATTAGGTAAAGATTAACCACCAGAACCACAAGAATTGATTTCCAAGGTAATTTTCGACCCTTCATCCATTCAATCAAGTTCGAGAGCGTCCGCTCCATGCCTGTGATGAACTGATGATCGCAGCCACCACGCCACATTCGTTCTTAATCACCATTTGCTTGACCCCTAATGTCCTTTCTGCACCACTTGCGCACGCTACGCACCGTCCGATACGCCAAGATCCCGAGCTAAAATAACACCCAGCATCATACCAAAACAAAGCGTTAGTGTGCGCCAGCCCATGCAGCGATCTTGGCCGTTTGTGCAGCGCACCCAGGCGGTGTACAGAAAAATATTCGAAACACTAGTTGTACGAAGTGGCCAATAATCCAGATCGGGCCCTTCCTAACCGCAGTTCACATGCATGCAATGCAATGCAATGATCGCAGAGTTCACATGAACGCTATTGCTTACTAATTAGCAAGTGCACCAATAATTACCGATTAATTAAATCATGGGGCTCGACTATAAGTACCCCCGCTAACACTCCGTGATCAAGCCATTACAAACAAGCTAAAAATCACCTGCTCAAGAGCTCTAATTAACTACCTTAATTAGCTTTTGTAGGCTGCTTTGTGATCGAGCAGCAAGCAACCAAATGGCGTCCAAGGCGTTCGCTCTGTTCCTGGCCGTGAACCTGGTGGTGCTGGGCGTGGCCAGCGCGTGCGGCGGCGACTGCCCCACGCCGTCGACGCCGACGCCGACCCCCGGGTCGTCCGGGAAGTGCCCCCGCGACGCTTTGAAGCTGGGCGTGTGCGCCGACGTGCTGGGCCTGATCAAGGCCAAGGTGGGCGCTCCCCCCGCGCTGCCGTGCTGCTCCCTCCTCCAGGGGCTCGTCGACCTCGAGGCCGCCGTCTGCCTCTGCACCGCCATCAAGGGCGACATCCTGGGCATCAAACTCAACCTCCCCATCGACCTCAGCCTCATCCTCAACTACTGCGGCAAGACCGTGCCCACCGGCTTCAAGTGCTGATCTGATGAGCGAATTGAATCATCGATCGCGTCTCAACGCGCGTATAGTAGGCGTAGCCTACGTACGTGCATCCATGCGTGCATGGGCGCACGTGTACGACTTTAATTTCGTTTTGTTGCATATGGTGTGCTTGCATTGCTTATTGCTTCCACGTACCCGTTCGTGTGCATGCATATATGGCCGTGCGATCTTCTTATACGATTTGGATTTCATCTACCTCTTTGTATTCTTCCTTCCATATATGTGCATTTGTTGTAAAAGGGGCCGGTGCTCACTTGTGTGCCGGTGCTAAGTTTCAATAAAAGTTTGTTTTGCAGCTTAAATTCGTGTTTTCATCTGAGTCTAGTCGTAGAAGAGAGCATATATGACTATACGTACTGGGTATATATATGTATCCATTTTCTTTTTTTTTGGAACATATGTATTCATTTTCTGATTATATACGCGCCCCCGCCCCTGTGTCACTGCGACGTGGGCCTGCTCGGCTCCCCTGCCTCGCTTACATCGGCTCCGTATCATAAAGCCCCTGCGCTTGGCTCTCCTCCCTCGCTCAGGCCCACATCACAGGCACACAAGGGCGGGGGTGTGCACCGTGCACACCCAATTATTTTCCGAGATGAGACATGCTAGCAAGATCTATCGATGAGGGAGCCAAGAAATTGGGCTTTCTTGCATGTATGGAGCGCCATGTTGGCATGCCACATCAGACCTAAAAACTTAGTGGAGAATGAAGATAGGTTTGGATCTAAGGTGAATCACTTAACAAGTTAAAGGTGCTAGAAGTAGAGTTAAATGGCATAACGGGACATGTTTAAAGCCACCAATGTATCTAACTCTACTTGTTTTCATACTATACTTAATCATAATTATTCCTCCAGTATTTTATTAATATGATATAAAATTACAATCATAAGTACGTTTTAGTGCGAACTAATGACATCAATTTTTGTCTGAAAAAATTATGCAGCGAGAGTAATAGTTGGTCAAACACCTAAAGAAAGAAAATAGACCCAGCATCTAAAAAACCAGCGGTATCTAGCTCTAGCAGATTGATTTGAACTTTTTTAGGGTTCTAGCATCTAAAAAACCAGCGGTATCCAACAAAGGACTATCGCGAGGGGAACTGTTCATTTTCCTCATATATAGATGAGATGAAGGGTCAATGTCCCACTCCATGTACCGTTTGATCTTTGTATTAGCAGTGGTGCGTACACCTGAAAACATAATCAAAATTTGATGCTATTGTTTGAGAATCTGATTCTTTTTTTTTTCACGGATCGAGCTATTAGAACCACTGGCCTATATATATACAGGGCAGATCGCGACCATTTGATCCATTCGGAGAAGCGCCCGAGAGCGGGGGCACAAGCGTGGCGCGCGTGCTAGGAGAGGTGCAGAGTGCAGACAGACCATATGTATGCAGATTAGCTAGTAGCTGGCGTACAGTTAGCACATTCCATCTGATGTCCGGAAGGCCGGAATTCAGCTCAACATTCTGCTGCTGGTAATAAAGTGGTAAAGCACATTTCTGTGTGCTAGTATAACAAGACAATCAGCGCACGAAAAACCATCAGGCGCGCGCGCGATGAGTTCGATCACCCGGCCACAGTATACTTTTCGCGCGCCCTCGGGCCCCACCATTGCGCGCAGTGTGAAAGAACGAATCCATATTAGCCACACGTAGTACGCATATAAAGCAAAATATCTGCTCAACAGTTAGCAAATTAAAACCGCGCGCGTCGTATACTCGTATATGACGCGCTGCCGCCTTTAGGGTTTTCTGGGTTGTTAGGCCCGCAGCGGTATGATGCACACTAGTCACGGGCCGTTGTTGTTATCAGCAGCAACTGGCCAAAAGTTGCAAACCGATGAGAAAAGTACACCGATGCTTTGCTCGTCGGTCTCATATCAATGCGTGCTGGGAAGGTTCCAGAAGGAACGCCCACCACCACATGATCAGCTTGGCTCTAATTAAGCTAGAGGACGATGCAGCTGAACGAAAGGATGCATGTGCACCGTGCCATTGTGGCATTGTCTCTTGGTGGACGATGCTTCAAGAGCTCGACCAAGTGGCATTGTGCATGCAGCATGCACAGGGGGTCACCCTCAGCCTTGTTTGTTTGTTCTTTGCAACCTGTAAACTGTAGCTCTATAACAGTAATTGTCCTTCGAATACAGTGGTTTAAATTATTTAGCCGTGATTTCAGTCCAAGGCTGAACAAAGCGTACATTCGCGGCAGGTCGGTAACAGGCCGGGCACGGCTGGTTCGGTCTCCGGTCGTCGTCGAACTCGTAGCTACCTCACCCCGACACCGCCGCATCTCGGTCTCCCCCGTTCTCCCGCCCCCACCAGGCCCAGCCCAGGCCACACACTCTGACGCATCGGTGTCATATCTGTGATTCTGTGAATCACGCAGAGCGGCAGAGGTGAGATCTCTCCGAAAGTGAGCCAGCGAGCAGACCAGCATGGCAGATGGCCCATTGGCATTTGGCAGCGTAGCATTGACAGCCCGGCCGGCCCACGACCACGAGCTAGCTGCGCAAGCCGCCGAGCCGTCCTCCTGGAGCCTTGTCGCTCCCGCTCTGGCTTGCCAGCTCAAAATACATGTATTTGTGGCAGTGATCACTTTATCTGTTGTTACTGCACATATGGATAGGTGGCCGTATGTGTTGCTTGCGAAATTTTTAGATGTGTATGTGTTTCTTACTGTTTCACATGGAGGTTGGAATTCGAATTATATAGAACTCACATATTGTTGATGTTTGCAACATTACAGTGCATGTCGGTCGCTTGTGCAATCGTTTTATGAACCCAAAGAAACCATCACGTAGTTGAGTATAGAACCAACTAAATAGGCTATCATGTGATGCGGTGAAGTCGTATTCTCATGATAACCATAATCTTAGGGGGTCAATGGCTACAAAATGTTGGAGGCTTAGGGGGATCAATGGGTTTTAGGAGGATAGGGGGGCTAGAGCCCCCTCTCCCTCCCCCCTCCCCTCTCCCTAGTCCCTGTATGAATCTGCCACTATTGATTTGCATCTGTGTTTCATCTATTGATCAGTAGATATTTGACTTCACTCCCAAAGCATTGTGATGTTGCAGGTTCACTTTGCCATCCGCCTTCAATTTCCAAAGCTCAACCTGTTTTCACATTGCAGAGTTCTCAAGTATTTGACTTCTCACCGGTTATGCTTATATGCAGTATAGGAAAATAATATGATATGGTTTAGAGCTCAGTTATTTGCAGGATAGGAAAAGATGTATGGACTTGTTTTGGAACTTATGTAATGGTGTATGTACTTGCTTTGGAACTTATGTATTGATGTATGGACTTGTAGTATACTCGTCGTGTCGTGAGATACTTGTATACTATTGTGCTACCAAAATAATGCTAGAATTATTTTTTTTAATCTTAAAATTTCATTCACAGCCGGTTTTGGCCTAAAACCGCTTGTGATGGAGGGCCCATCACAACCGGTTTTTACTCAAGCCATATAACGAGATGAATAATATTAATTCCCCCTCCATTCTAAATTATAGTTCACTTTAGTAAGTCAAACTTTGACCAAATTTTATAGATAAATGTAGTAATTTCTACACTACTAGATAAATACACTGTCAAGATATATTGCATGGTGGACTCAATTAAACTAATTAATTTGGCTTTGTAATATTGACGCAATTTTGTTTAAACTTCTTCAAACTTATATAAATTTAATTAACTTGGACAAAACTAAAGTAAGCTATAAATCGAAACGGATGGGGTAGAATTTATCCTCAGAGAAAAGTAGCAACTTTTCCATGAATAACTTTGCCATATGCACATTTTACTTAGACGTGCATATGCACACAATATATAATCATTAGGAGACATGTGTCATTGTTGTGTTGTACGATAGGTGTAGCGTTCTAGTCCCAGCAAGATCTGGTTCTCCCCTATAAATACCCACACCACGCATCCTCCTCGCCGAGCTTATTCCCATCCAGTTGCACCAGCCAGCATTCCAAGCCTTGTGTCCAAAGCTCCTCACTCTCAGCTGGGTGTGGTTTTCACAGTCGCCATGGCATCCAAAGCCTTCCTCCTCGTTGCCCTCGTCCTGGTCCTCTCCACGGTGGCCAACGCCTGCGGCGGCGGCTGCCCGACGCCAACGCCGCCAACGCCGACGCCGCCGACACCGACACCGTCGAGCAAAGGCAAGTGCCCCAAGAACGCGCTCAAGCTCGCGGCGTGCGCCAACGTGGCAGGCCTCGTGAGCGCCGAGGTCGGCCAGCCGCCGGCCGAGCCGTGCTGCAGCATCCTCGGCGGCCTCGCCGACCTCGAGGCCGCCGCCTGCCTCTGCACCGCCATCAAGGCCAACGTGCTCGGCATCACCCTCGACATCCCCGTCAAGCTCAGCCTCATTGTCAACTACTGTGGCAAGAACCTCCCCAGTGGCTTCATATGCGCTTGATAGCTACTGAGATTATTACGTAGTTGTTGCATGCAACACGCACGCATGAATCTCAGCAGTGTTCATTCGTGAGTGCATGCTGCATGCATGGCATTTGTTTTCTCCGAGTTTTCTTTTGCCTGCTTGTGCTTTGTATCTGTCTGGTGGTTCTGAATGTAGAACCACGGACGGATCAACAATAATGTGTGTGGTGAGTCGATTGGTTGTGTTTTACCTTTCTTTTTTTTTCATCCTTGTTCCCTCTAATCGTATGGCTGTTGAGATTTTCTTCCCCAGGGTCTAAGGTAGGAAATGCATACGCAATTCTCTTTTAGGTTTTACATGGTGTTTATCTCAATGTTGTAATTGCTTGTAGTTTATTCCATGGACTGTATGTACTGCAAGCAAAAGTTTGTATGAGATAGAGTTCGTTTCAAGCTTTCTACTATGTTGGGATTAACAAAATGTCAAACTTCCATCCTGATCGACATTCTTTGTACCTCTAAATGTCATGCAGCCGCACTTTAATTTCTTTTTTAATTAGCAGAGGCACGCACACTCATTCTTGTAAACACAAGTGGAATGATGACTCATCTCTACCCTTTGTAAGTATATTTGACAGACTAAACCGCCAGCATACCTTGATAGTAACAAAGTCACAGCAAGCAACTTGTTTCTATGGGTGCGTCAACTACAACAATATAGAAAAAACATGAGCACATTACTCAATAAGTGGCGGACTAAGGGGGGCTCAAGCCCCCCTACTGTCTGCGAGACGTACCATGGATCACCTTCCCCTTCTTTTTTTCTCCTGGCTTCGCCATTGAGCCTAGGGACCCGAGTGGGCATATTGGACTATGAGAAGCCTATGCTCAGTTAGCTCATGAGGCCGCTCTTGAAGTAAAATTTGTTAAGAAGGAAACGTTGGATAGATGAAAGATGATGTATTCTTCATGCATTGCTTAAAATTACTCTTGGAGAGAAGCGTGTGTGGGATTTCACGTCGACCTAGAGAAAAATTATTTAGCATCAAAAGTCAAACATCTTGAACTTTGACCAACAATATCTCTAATCATAATTTATTTCAAATAGAAAGGATTACATATTATAATAGTTGGTTTCACAACAAATCTACTGACATAATTTTTTATGTTCTTAGTCTTTATGATTATTTTACAATTTATAGTCAAGTTGAAAAAATTTGACTTTGAAAAAGTCTAAACGTAGCTATATTTTGGGATGGAGGGAGTATTATTACTCTTTTTTTTATGTGCGTTTAGCTAAAACATAATAAAATATTTAATAAAAACGCCGATCGATTAATTTGCACGTCAGTAACTTTTTTTTTCTTTTGAGCATTTTGCATGTCTTGACGAGTGCAGCATAAATTCAAATGCCCACACGGCTTGTGCCGCGAGGTTAGGAAGTCGGTACTAGCTCGCCAGACGCATGGATTCACGGGGCGTCGCGCGCGCGAGATGCCTCACAAGATGATGAACATGAGAACGTACATGTGACAAGCCTGGCGGCGACGATGGCGTGACCAGCCCACGCGGCACACCAACCTCTAGCTCGTCCTGGGAGCGCGCGGGACCAGGCAAGGCGTGTACTGCCTACGAGGCCGGTCCTATACGACTGGCGCGCCAGGCCATGGAGCTCACTGCTGAGTGGCTCACCACGGCCACCAAACCCGCCGAGCCCCAGCCTATCAGGGCCGGCACCCAGCATTGGAGCATGGAGCTCTCCCCACCTAGTAGACTGCTGATGATCAACCATCAGCGCCAGTGCGCGCGCCTGGTCCCGGCCGGCCTCTGCCAGATGATGCACTACAGGCTTGGGGTTGGCTCGTCGTTTTGGAGCCCGTGATCGCGCGCGGGGGCCCTCCGGCCTGTCGGGTGCCTCTGCCGCCGTGGCCGTGGCCATGACCATGAGACCAGAGTCACCGGCCAGACCATGACCTCGATCAGGTTTGTGCCGTCCGCCATATGCGTGGACCATGCGCCCGCGCTAGCTCTTCCAGATGAGGATGACTGGGGCCTGGGCCGGCGCAGCCGCGCGCGCTTGCGCGGTCGGCATTATTCCACAGTACGTCTTCCGCGCTGCGCTGAGCAGCAGCAGCCAACTGGCACTCAGGCACACTGCACGCATGTGGACGCGATTGGGCGATGATCCGATCTGCGAGCGAGCTCGATTGCTGGCACTGCTTTCTCTTGCGCCCGTGACTCGCCCCGCCGGTCCCGCGCGTACCTCAACGATTTGTCTCTGGTCCGCGCCGATCGGGCGGGATCAGATGCATGGCCAGCGACGTATGTACAGATATTTGGTCGTGCCTGTGTATGCCGTGCTCGTGTAGTCGCCGGCTGGCTGGTTCGTGCAATGGTAATGTCGGTGTCGATGCGCTGTGCGGTGCTAGCTCCATTATACACTGTGAATGAACTTCAAGAAATTATGCATGACCTTCATAGTAAGGCCAGTCTAGAATCGCAAATTCAGGATTTTAGGTGAGAGAGTTCGATTCAATTATAATATGGGTTAACCCAAGCCAATACCCAAATTAACAAACGGCATAATAATACTCCTGGATCGGATTTTAAAATTGGGCCGAAGCCTCCGTTACTTTTTCATTGGGCCCTTTTCGCGGAAAAGGCTTCAATTCGGCCCAGACAGATGCACGGTAGTTTCAGTTCAAATTATCCATTCATTATTAGCCCAAATGTTAGCAGAAGCAGGGAAGGAAAGTCAGCCTGCATCTCCTGGTCTGGTTTCTGCAGTTGCGGCGGCAGCTGGAAAGGCCCGAGAGCCGAGACTCGCCTCCGACGACGCCAGGTCCGGCGACCATGAGCGCCGCGGCGGCCGACCTCGAGGCGCGCCAGCTCCGCATCCTCGGCCGGATAGCGGACCTCGAGCTCGCCGCGCAGCAGCGTCGCCTCGGGGCGCTCGCCATCTCCGCGGCGCCGTCGGAGGACGGCGAGGCCGACGCGGGAACTACCGAGGCGCGGCTCTCGGCCCTCCTGGCCGCGCGCGGCGTGCGGGAATTCGCCTTCCGGCGCGTGCCGGCGGACTACTACGACCGTCCCCTCGAGGAGCGCCGCGGCCTCCTCCGCGCCGACTCGGTCGCCCAGCTCTGCAAGAGCATCGTCATGGTACGAGACTACGAGGTGTTCCCTTTTTTATTTCCTTGATTGACGGCGTTTATTCGCCCGCCTAACTGGGTTCGCTTCAGTTACGTTGATGTGGCGCTTTGTCGAGCGATTGGTGCGTTCATGCTGTCGATTGTGATGATTGTTAGCAGCATGTGGAATATGAATGAAATGGTGTCCAGATTAATTTGCTTCTGGGTTGTTAAATGTGACATGTTTTGTTGGATTAAAAAAATGCTCGTAATGTACAGATTGTTTAGACGACTAATACTAGATTAGAGTCAATAAGACTGTCACCATCTTTTGTTGTGTGTTCATAATGTTGTCTACCATTCGACGATTGTACCAATATGTTGGGTCGGTGCTGTTGCAGACCTGCAGTTGACTTGTTACAGGAAGAACTGCTCTACTTTAATGTTTTATAGATCCTACAATACTAGCTGTACATAGGATGGGATAATTTACCGATGATGTAGCGTTGTTGCTGTGAATAATGAAATGTTTTTTAGGGCTGCAACATGCAAATACTTGCATTGAATTTTGTATGACCTAGTATTGTCGGCACAATTGTTAGTTGGTGACAGAGTAACAATCCTGAGACATTCTAGTTGTTGGAATGATATGACTTGTCGAGTGCTTGGTGGTGAATGAGTGGTAGACCGATAGTGGAAGTATTTTCTCCGGTAAGATCCAAATAAAGTGCACAGAAGCTGCTCAGTTTATGTTGTTTAGGCTGGTGAACATATGTACTATGTCATGAGCTATCAGCTATGACAAGTTGGCAAAGAAATTTGTTATAGCATTCCTAGTTTAGCAGATAACAATCACCAAGTTTATCAGAAGGGTTATTATTATATTTGGTGTAAGATGTTGTTTACTAATTTGTCGATAACAATTCATTAGCATGGCGTGGTTTTGTTTTACACAAATATTGAGCTTGTAAATTGTGCTATTAATCCTTTATTGTTCAAAGGAGGAAGTTTTTTACCCATACTTTGAGGTGTTGCGGATAATTGCCTCTGTCTCTTATGTATGTCATACAGCCATTAGAAGATGAGGTTCTTCGCAAACATGGTTGTGCTTTACAAAGAAGACAAGGATGGGCTAATATGGCTGTGCCTTTATGGGATTCTTTTATACCTAATCCCACTTAAATATTTGTGCAACACTTAATTGGTTTTGTTAAAAAAATGCATTGGCCTTTGGGTTTAGGGAATTCTACACTTTCTGAGAATCAGATGTGCAATCTGAACTGTAGTGGTTAGTTCACTTCCTATCAGCTTCAAGTAGTTTAGAAATGCTTGAAGGGATGAGTGCTATTTTATTTTGGAAGCGACATGTAATGACTTAGTTCCTAGGCATAGAAGTATAGAACTACAGTTAGTGGTCAGGCCTCAAAATCCGACAATGATCTTTCTGGAACATTAGTTGTGATGATCCTTTTTTCCTTCTTTTATTAGGTGAACACCCAAGCTGCCGCGGATGTTGTTGACTGCAGCAATCCAAAGAATTCAAAATACTATGTCATTGTTGTTCAGGTAAGCTTTAAAATATCAGAGTACCATTCTGGATATATGACCTTGTGTTTATCTTGAGAAAATGTATATCCTTGCAGTATATGGCACGGCTTAACGCTGAAAACATCAAGAACTTCCTATATGAACTAAATGAGAAGCAAATACCCAAAAAGAGATTTAACAGTAAGATTCTTTACGATATAATTGAAGTTCTATTTTTATATGTTGTAGGCTGATGTGGTGCTCCCTAATCTGTAGCCGAGACCCCTCTCTTTCTGATGGTATACAAACTAATAGAGTGCATTCACATGGTGTATCACTGTATCTAAATCATGTATAGATTGCAACAACCTTATTGCAGTGGTATTACTGAGGAATCGGGAGCCTTAACCTTGCAATGAAAATATGCTAGATGCGGTAATAAAACATTTTAGTAAAGTTTTGGCCTTAATAGTGTTCGCTACGGGCACAGTTCATCTTTATTCCTGACCAGATTGCAGGCTATCCTTCTTCCCTTTACTTGATTGCTGTCGTTACTGTGAGGAACACTAAACCTACTTCCAGGCCACAAGATGTAGCTGGTTCTACTGATTTCTGAAACAATGGTGCACGTCATACTTTATATATCCACTGAAAGAAATGTCCTTGACACTACTGTTTTCTTCATTCTGCCATTGTGAATCTTCTTCTTCTGTATTTTAGACGTTTTCTTAGCTCACTGATAAGCATTGATGCTTACCATAGCTTAGGCATTCTGAATGGCTGCTCGACTGCTATTGCTGTCAATCCTGTCATCTGAAACCGACCTTGTTGTTTACTTGTTTAATGCAGTGAGGTTGGCACCAGAAGAGGAGTCACACAAGCTTACTGGGTTTGTGCACAACGCTGTCACATGCATCGGGATGGAAACAAACATACCGGTAATGTAAATTAGTAGTTGCATTGTAGCTGCTGAAGATTTACATTACAAAGATACTACCATAAGCTTCAATTTAAAACTGAAAGATTGACATTCTGTACTACTCCAGTTACATTAGAGCGAATGAATGGTAGTCAGTAGCCAATGGATAGATGGTCCTACTCCAGTTACATTAGAGCGAATGAATGGTAGTCAGTAGCCAATGGATAGATGGTCCTACTCCAGTTACATTAGAGTAAATGCATGGTAATAGCCAATAGATAGATGCATAGAACTCTCAGCTGTGAGTATGGAGAAAACATTTTGTCAATTTGTTTTTGAAAGAACAGGAGGGCCCAGGCCTATACTCATTAATAGATAAAAAAGAATAAAAAATGTACAGAGGGTAAAAAAAGTTACAGGAAATCTAGCAAGTCACTAATACCAGTTAATTAACTAGCTTTCGCTGTGCAGATAACATTGGTAAAGTTAATGCTTTTGGTATATTTTTATGTAGACTTGCTCAAAATGTATGCTTTATGAGTGATCATACAAAGTTAGCAAAGTATTTGATTCAAAATCTCCCTCATCTCAGGTTATCATAGATGAAGCTATCACCAAGTTGGATGAGGATTTCTTCTGGCTGGGTGGTGGCGAAGTTGACCTCAAGCTTGGGATGCGAACCTCACAATTCCTAAGTGCCTTTAGTCCATTCGTGGTGAAATGCAGCTGATGATAAATTGATAATCCACAACGGAAGAGAGGTTTCCGATCCATTTGGTTCTATGGAGCACCCATCGACGCATCACATGGAGGCACACCACAAAGTAGATTTTGCTTGGATCTGGGGTTGGGATGTCTGTCTTTTCTGGAGCAGGCTATCCCCTTCCAATTGCTCGTCTCACATTGTTTACAGCTGACTGTTGGTAAGATTGATGTGGTGGAGGGGACATTCTTGGGAAGATTGAGCTATTTGCCACAACTAGGCATATAATAATAAGCTTTGTAGTTTGTGCCTAAAATTCAATCTGGACATTCGTGTGGTTACCCAAGAGGAGTTAGTCATATGGCAATTTATCAGTACGCTCTACTAACACAAACTTTTCGCTATTATTTCATCATTTTATTAACGGTGAACCAAGATCATATATGTTGTGCACGCAAAGATTATAGCAAATGAATGATTTCCGCCGCAGCTTTGTACAATAGAGAGACTGAAAAAATAGAGCGGCGTGGTTGTGAACTTGCGAGTATAGAGCATGAGTAGTTGACTAGTTATGAACTGGGATCCATTCCTTCTTGAACATCATTCTCTGTCTCTCTATACAACAGCACAAGATGTGCTGAGATCAGGCAACTGAAGAACTAGTAACCGCACCGTATATCAACATTGACTAGAAAGAGGCCAAATAGAGTGAACCCCTGTTGTGTAGCTTGTGTGCTTGATGCACTTGCCACCGGTTCACTGCTACCTGTTATGAACAGCCGGTGCTGGGTGTGCATCTAGGTAGTCCATGGCTACTAGGGTTTCTGGGGTGTAAGCTGTGGTCGTGTTCGATCCTACTTGCTCTCTGTTCGACTCCGCTCCTAGCATCGACTTCTCTCGCAAGCTCGACCTCACCTACACAGCAAGATAGAAAATGTTTTCCTATATCACTTCCTCGCTAAAATGCTTTGCAACATAATGCCGGTCGCTATATATGATACACATGTAGAAATGCATTACATGCTGCATACCTTCATCCCTTCGAACCTTTTTCTCATAGAACCACGACAAGAATCACCTGCAAATTATACGATGACTTTCTATGAATGATTAATCAATCAAGCTTACTCGCTATAACAGGTTTGTGGCTTTGTGCGCATCACCGGCAGGTAACCTAACGTTTGAGGGGTTTAGAATAGATTAGATGTTTTGCTAGGGATCCAAATGTCTACAGCCAACAAAAGCTAGGGTCAATTTCACAAGGATCGGTCCTATGTATACACCAAACCATGTATACACAGACGAATGTCGCCTAATAAAGGGCAGGGCAAGACGAAAAATATTGAAGTGTAACTACATTAGAGTCACAGTGATACATGGCATTCTCTCATCAGTTATGATGTGGAGTATGGGTTCTAGGTTGAGCGTAATCCAGATGGATTTCCTGATGATCGCCCTCATGCCACCGATGACGGAGCTGTTGCAAAACCCTAACGACATTTCCAGCATTTCTAGCTACTCCACCTGATGATGCCACTTCCTTCCTCTTGGCCTCAGTCATTGCTTCCTCACCCATTGACGCATCCACACCCTAGGAACAGAAAGAAAAAAAAAGAACAAATTAAATAAAAGAATAAAATGTTAGGAAGTATACATAGAATTTGATCGGACAGTGAAGCCAGCAATTCCTTAGAATAAATTTAGTTAGAATGTGAACAAGTTTACCCTGGGAGGCGATGAAGGCAGATTGCTTGAGCTGTCGTCCTTACCATGAACACTGAGATGGCGAGCTTCACAAGAGGTAATGTAGAGAATGAGAATGAACACAACTACGAGGACGGTAATGGTGGTGCTTGGCTTTAGCTGACCCTTGAGAGCTTGGGTAGATCTCAGGCTAAACATGGAAGATTGTTGTGATTTCTTGAAGTGATGATCTCTTAGAAGACATGGATAGGCAAGCAAAGACGGCATGAAGGTAGTGACGAGAAGGATGAAGTATCAGAGAGGGTTATGTGTTTCACGGTCCAACCAATATATGCTTTGCATCATCTTTCCAATGGGAGATAGAATGAGGAGAGAGGGTTTATAACTAGCTAGAACGGCTCGGCTACGTTTCCTTGGGGGTCAAATTGTATACAAGTACATAATGCATTGGGGTGATTTTTAGAATAAACAAAGGTACAGGCGTACTCCAAAGCTAAGTGTTGTGATCTCTTCATATCGAGCGGCCAAGACATGCACCTAGTAACGTAACCTAGCCAAATCTTTATTCTGCATGCATCGGCAGCCTCTGTTTTTGCAATGGTTGGAATAATACTACTCTATTATGTGCTCGACCTTACTTTTATCTGTGTTTCAACTTTCAATCAACTGAGGCTACCTCGTGATTAGCCAGGGAAATTGGGATCGGTGCATCAAAAGCGAGGAGACGCTTCTCGCGAAGGGCCACCATCCTGCAGGAAGGAAGGAAGAGGAAGAACACTAGCTGTCGTACTACGAATTACGGAGTACTATAGAAGATCTCTCGCTCGTTGATGGACGAGGGCATCGAGGCAGGGGGCCGGCGCGCGGAGCCATCTGCTGAACCGCACATGAATGTCTCGATCCGTCCGTCCTCTCCCTTGAGGCACCGCGCATAGATTTTGTGGGCGGCCATGCGCGTCGCCATTATGACATGCAGTGCGATCCACTGTTTCGGCAAGCTTGCTTGGAGCCGGTCCGTACCATGGAGAAGATTAACCTATCGGGGGTTTTGGTCGCCTCGATGTGACCAAGTTGGCATTCTTAAGCTCGACGCTCTAGTACTACAGTACAATCCATGCATCCCTTCAGCTGCAGAGCTGGTAGCTTCTTCGGTTTGGTTGATCGATCCGTCGACATGGACATGATGGAGCTTCAGGTTCAGGGTTTAAATAACGCGCTTTCTTCTCCTGGCGTGCGATGCAGAGATTTGTTTGCGCGTATTGGTCGACTAGCTAGAAGAGACTAGTGGTTGGTCTGAAGAACTCTGAAGACAAACGAATGTTGGCTACTGCAAATTAAAGCACTCTCGAAAGCGTGCAGTGCAGGCCTTCAGGGTGCAGCAGCGCCGATCGCCGTCCGTGCGTGCGGTGGGGCCGGCCGGTTTGCTTGGCGAGGCGCAAAAATGGCGCCGGCCGGCTGGCTCTGGCTTGGCTGGCGGCGTCGGGTAGTGCGCCGGCTGGCTAGGCTGGGGCGCGCTGGGCTGTCGCGTGGCGTGGGGCGCCTGCCCCGCCTGCCGTGTCGGCCGCGCGCCCGCGCAGCTGGCCGCTCCCCGTTGTCGTCCGGCGCACGCACGGCGCCACGTCCCCTGTCGGTTCCCAACGAAGCGCTCGGCCTCGAGTCAACTGATCAACTCCAACCGCGTTGCCGTGCCAACGACGAGCCGTTTCTGCTCGTGGTTTGCCGCCGGCCGGCACTGCCAGAGTCCTACTATAAGTGTCATCGAATCGCAACGGATCCGATCTGCTGGTAGGATACGCGCGCCAGGCGGCGATGATGAACGGGTGGCCAGTAGGCGCAGTTGCGGATCATCGTCGTCGTCCAAACGAGGGGCAGAAGCGCCGGAGCAGCCGGACCGGCAGGCGTCCTTCGCGACGCCAGTGCGTGCGGGCGTGAGGCAGGCGTGGTGTGCGGCGGAGACGGCGTCCGTCCAGGCGTGGACGGTATTTGAAATACCGTCCACCCCCTGGGTGCTCTACCCACCGTCCAATGCGAAGTGGGCGGGCCGGATCGACTGAAATCACGGGAGAGTCTTTCGTTTTCCTCGTCTGACTTGATGACTCTGACGGGTGACTGAAATAGTGAAATCACGGGACTACGGGAGGGCCAATCTCGCTGCTTGGTTTGCTCGCCGGAGCTCCGCCTCCCGCCGGACGCGCGCAGGTGCTGGCCGCTGGCCGGAGTGGTAGAGCTGTCGGAGCCGTCGGGGAGACGCCGCTCCGGATCCGGGCGGCGTGTCGACGGAAAAGGAACGGCCTGGAGTGTCGGCGGCGACGCCGTTCCCGCGGTGTGTTTGCGGAAAAGGAACGCCACCAGCGCAGGCTTTGGTGTACGTGGGTGCGTTCTGTATTTCTTCCTCTGCGCTGCCGCTGCCTGCCTGTGTTCCGTCCCGGCTCCGGCGTACAGGAGAGAAGAAGCGCCCGGAACGGAAGGTGTTCGTCGGAATGCCATGGGCAGCAAGAGTTAAACCTTCAGTAACGCTGCCGGCCGGCGCCTCAGCTCGCCATGAACGCAGAGCTAGCCAAGGAAATCAGTTTTTTCTTTTGTGAGTGGTGAGCACCTTGCTGTGTAGCGCAGTAGCAGCAGTAGTATGATCTCCTCCACTTGGCCAACAGGCAGCGGCCACCGGCAGCCCAACATTGTCGCAGGTGCTGGCCGCTGGCCGTTCCGCTGCGCCGCGCCAGCTCCGGCTTACAGGGGAGCGGGCGGAAGGTGTTTGCAGAAATGTGGCAGGGGAACCCTTAACGCCTCAGCTTGCCACGAACGCGTAGTGCGACGAAGGAAATCGAATCCGGCTTGCTCACAATTGCCACGTACAGGGACAAGAGGTGAGAGACAAATTTGGATCAATCAACCAGCTTGTTCAACATGTTCAACTTGGAGATTCTAGTGAAATGAAAGTCATGATAATGAAAACTGAGGAGTGAGGACAAACATCTTAATCTACCATGAGCTTAACTTAGAACTGAGATGCGCGGGGTTCTTCCTCAATTTTCTTTTCACCCGTTAATAGTACTCACAAATGTTCAACACAATAGACAGAAAAATGGTTTGACAAGTAACATGACTATTGTCTTATATTTTCATAAATAGAAATCTACCATGTAACTTGGCCTTCAATGTTTAAAAAAAACATGATGAATTTGTGGTTGCCGTCAAGAAAATTCAATATCCATATCAACTTTCCAAGGAGCACATTTGTGATGAACTCACTCATGTAGTCATGTTTTAAAGCTTGAGCACAAGAATATACTTCAACTGCTTGGATATGGACATGGAGTCCCCCATAACTAAGGATCCGGTATACCGGACCCTTCCGCGTTAGGGTTGTTGTTACTAAGCCTTAAAGTTCTCTGTTCGTCTGCTTGGCAGATAAAATGGCCACTGTGCTCGGTACCAAGCAAAACTTTAGTATCGAATTGTGAATTCAGCACTGTTGCAATGCTCAGTAAAATCGAACAATGTGAAATTGTTTTTTTCCCTGTGGATAATTTCCCTTCTCTGCGATACAATCACTGTTAGTGAACTGACGAACATAAAGTTTGAGGCGATCCTGGGATCATGGTCATATGGCAGCTAGCGGCACTTCAGTTCAGTGCTGCGCTGATCATGCTGCATTGTTAATTGGATTGGCATCTTGTTGGCCTACCGGCAGTATGCCAGTATAGGAACCCAGCATCGGCGGCCGGCTGCCGGGTCGATGCGAAAGGGCTGTGTCCGTGGTCTGGCCTTGTGCTGCAGCGGAGACGTCCGGAGAGGACGACCGGCCGGCGAGGCGGCGGCGCGGAGGAAGCCGAGCGCCGAGGTGATGTCGCGCCAGGCCTTTCACGCGGACCGGGCGCGGCGGAGGAGCCGGGGCGGCAGGCCTACGTCGGTCGTCGCACATGGGCACGAGCGGGCACTGCCGGGACTCGTCGGCGTGGGCGGAGCGGGCGCGGCAGAGCATCCCGGCCGGCAGGAGGATGAGGACCGCGCGCACGCTGCGCGTCAATGGAATTCCGGGTCGATTTTAATGGCTCGTCGTCGTCGGACGTCGCACATGGCCGCGCGACGCTAGTGCGTGCGTGCGTTCGGGCGGTCAGACGGGCAGCAAGGTCTCCAGGAGGAAGCGCCGCCGCGGGCGTTATACTCGCCGGCACTCCGGCGAGCCGCGGCGTGCAGAGGAGGCGGCGTTCCGGCGTCCCCAAGGGGCGGACGGTGTCTGAGGTACCGTCCAGGGGGTGGACGGTATTTCAAATACCGTCCACCCCCTGGGTGCTCACCTGCCGTCCGATGCGATTCGTGCGGCCCAGATCGAGTGAAATCACGGGAGGGTCTTCGTTTTCCCCGTCTGACTGACTTGTGGACTCTGACGGGTCGTCCAGCCAGGTCCACGAACGCCAATCTCGCTGTTCAGTTCGCTCGCCGGAGCTCCGCCTCCCGCCGGCCGCGCGCAGGTGCTGGCCGCTAGCCGGAGCGGCAGACAACAAGGATCAGTCACGGCCGGGGTGCGTTCTTCCGATGCGCTGCCTGTGCGCCGCGCCACCTCCGGCTCAAGGATGGTGTGGACGCTGCCCGGAGCTGGCGGAACGGAAGGTGTTTGCAGAAATGTCGCCATGCCGCGGGCAGGGAGAGGCTCCGTAACGCCTGCCTCAGCTTGCCACGAACGCGCAATGCGCGTTGCCACGTACAGGGACGAACGGAGCCAGGATGAAACCATCGGAGTGCAGCACAAGAGGTGAGAGACAAATTTTGATCAATCAATCAGCTTATTCAACATGTTCAACTTGGAGATTCTAGTGAAATGAAAGTCGTGATCATGAAGACTGAGGAGTGAGGACAAACATCTTAATCTTAGTCAAGTTGCGCTTGTTTATTCGCTGCAGTAGTCTTCAGTCGTGATGGAATCTTGGCAAAATGAAACTAGCTATAAAATGCCAAGCTTGCCTCTGCCCCTGTTGTTCATGTGATCCCTGCCGCCGCGGTCAATAATGGAGGGGGTCCTTGGTCCCGCTCGATGATGGAGACCTTGTCCTGTTCAGCAATGGCATGTCTGGGAAGATGGTGGCCAGTTGGTACGGCTGGATTAATTCTGCACTCTACTGTTATAAGCACTTCACTGGGAGTTGGTGCTAGCTCTGAAGCACTGTACTGTTAAGCACTTCACTGGGAATTATATCGAGCAAGCTTAAAAGGCCCTTCTCGCTTACAATTCCTAACACCAGACTTCAGAGCTAAGCTAGCATCAGTTCTTCATGGTCTATTGGCTACACAGATATTTTCCGCAAGGTTCCATTTTCTGGCTGCTCAAGTGATGCCAATAAGAGAAAGAAATTCACCCGGATCCTCTGTTTATGCATCCTTTCAGTCTGGTAAGCAAAAGAAATTCAGTATCTGATTACTTGCTTCTCCACTCTCTTCTCTTATGTCATGCTTGATTTACATGTCTTGGTGGTACTGCACCTGTTTCTTCCCGTTTCTTCCGTCTGTATCCACCACCTTTTGCATCTTCAGCTTAGCTCTGCTCAGCTCATTGTGCGCCGTTTGCTGCGCAAAACTCCTTACCCTCCAGTAGTTAATTAATCCAAGAAAGAGTTATGATTTCTGTCTTTTCCTTAGCATATAACATGCCTGATCTGTAGGTGCTCATCTTGCAGATATAGCAGAAGTTTCATTCCAGACAGAGCACAGTTTCTGATTGATGACATCCTGTTGGAGCAAGGAAGAAAAATGAAATTCATTGACACATACTGATGTTGACGTACAACACTCTGGTATTCTGGTATCGTTGCCAGTTCCACAAGATCTGATTCAGTGGTAATGTTTCTTCTTGTCTGCTAAGCCATTATAGCCATGCCCATTGATTGAACAGGCTCACATTTAAGGGCCAAGCACTTTGTCTGTTGGTTTTCTTCTCTTGATGATCAGCTAATGGTCTTCTCAACTACTTTGTAGATTGGTCTCTCCAACCAGCCAGTTGATTCTAATCCCTTGGTCTCACTCAGCCAAGACATTGAATTACTGAAGGATTGATTATCTAAACACACTGTTCCTGCAAGATGATTTGTACCCATCCTTGTTATCAATCAGTTTTCCTTGTTGCAGAATACGATTTGTAAGGTAACACTTCTATCTGTTGTTCAGATATCGCATCCTTGTTTACATGGTTGCATAGAGTAAAAGAGGATAGAATGGCATACAACAGAATCACCAACAATGCAGGCCGCGCCCAATCAAATAATTTTCTTAAATTCAGATAATGTTACCAGTACGTCTCTAATGTTCTGTTCATCAACTTTTAAGCAAAAATCCATGTCGTCGTTGTTCTGTAGAGCGCCTCCGTGCCTTGCCTTGCAGCAGCAGGATGACCGATGTGCTGGGCAGCGTGGACAAGGTCGTCAAGCTTGCGCTGTCAATCAAGAAAGATGTCCAGACGGTTCGCCGGAACAAGGTGCGGTGCCATGGAATCGAAAAGCTTGTAAGCAGGGTCAGTGCCATCCTCGTTCACCTCCAGGCGACGGGGATGGTCAATGAGCTGGCGATGAGCTCAGCCCTGGAGGATCTCGTTGAGACCCTGGATAGCGCGCTCAAGAAGATCACATACTGCCAGAAGAAGCACTACCTGAGCAGTATCATCGGGTCTGGAGACGTGGCAGAGCAGCTTCATCGGGTGCATGATGATATATCCAACAAGATGATGCTCGTTATGTTCGCCACCCATGTTCACAGTACTGTTCTCATCGAAAATCTGTGTCTGCTGTCCTCTACCCCGACAGGTACCACATGCTGCTTTATTGCCTTCTCTATGATTTGTCAGCGTGGGAATCTTCAGTTGTCCCGTTTCATGGCCATTGAGGTTATTCTATTTCTATTTCATTTCCCGGTCGAGTCACTACAGTAAGTATTGAAGATGACGTCACACAAGTGGGAAATGGATCGTCTTTCGAGAAAAAAGAAACTGGGTCACACTCTAATAACTCTACCAGTGTTCACGAAATCTCCGGAAGCAGTGAAACTGATTGCATTCATTCCATTGTCGAGAGCAAAAACATCTTGCCAAGTTGGAGTGGTGCTGTTGACATTTACAGTAGCAGCACAAATGCAGCTGAAGTACATGACCTTGGAGATCAGAAGGACGATGAAAATGCCGCCAAGGGTGAAGTGAACATTGAAGAGTACGACCTTGAGAAAATTCTGGATGAACAAGAAGCCCATGACCTCTACTGCCCTAACTGCAAGTCTTGCATAACCCGAAGGGTGATCCTTAAAAAGAGAAAGAGAACAGCAAGACAAGCAAGACGTGATGGACCACCAAAAAAGATACAGCTTGAAGAGCCTTGTGCCAATGTTTCAAACCAAGCTCCAGATGAAAGTTACGATCAAGAGTTGCCTGACATATTTGGATGTTTATCTTGCTTCTCCATATTCATTCCGACAGGTATCATTTAACTAGCTTCCACCCATTATATGCATCTTCATCCCCTTAAACAACAACGATCTATGCTCTTTATTTGCACCTGAATTCTACAGCCTATGCTGTCAGTGAAACTTGACTAGAAATTTAGCATAAGTTCATGTACATATGTACGTATGTGTGATCTACGACTAATATATCTGAAAGACCATGGTTACACGAATATGGGTTACTTTTACTGAAAGTCTTCCATCATTGTTTCAAACATAATCTTTCTTGTCAGGAGACTAACATAGATAGTATGACACCTCAATCTTGATGCATTAGAGACTCCCCTCAGTAACATTCTCTTTTTGTAATCCTTCTGGTTTCCTTGGGCTTGGCCCTTGCTTCTTGTACTGTACTATTCCCCTAAAAAAATAATGTTCTAGTTTATTTTTAGGGGAAAGTAATCTTAACCCCCTGTACCTGTCCTTCTATGGTAGTTGTCAGTAGATACTAGTATGCCTTATTTCAAAATGGACCGGCTTAACTTGTGTGTTGTCACTAGGTTGTGGTTTTAATATATTCCGTATATTTCAAAGGAGGGATCAGTACCAACAAGTTCAGATTCACTATCCTACTGCTCCAGGTGAGACGTCCAAGAATCTTGGAAATTGGGTTTTTTTTTCTTATTTCCAGAGAGTAGATAGCCCAAAGAAGTTAATGCTGACGTTTAATGTGTATATACTCTACTTCTGGGAGTTTTCCTAATAGATTCTCTGTAGTACAAAATCCAGGATTATTAGTAATTTCTCCATAGTTTACCATGCTTTTAGAAATGCCCAGAATTTCCCAGGATAGCAAATGTTTTTTCGAGCAAAAGGATAGAAAGTTTTCATCTTTACAAGTGCCTTTTACCTGTTTTTTTAATTTTTTTTATCAGAAGCTTATGAACCAGTTATAGCATTGACGAGTTACTTTCTGGTGCTATACTGTTGTGTATGATAGTTTTCCAACCAATGACATTGTTGTATGCTAAACAGCTAAAGTAATTTAATGATTACCTCTATAGTCTGAAGGGTAGCAAGTACCTGTAAATGTTCTGATCAACAAGCATGTTACAGATTCACTGAAGGAGCCACTATTAAATGGTTCACTGAGTAGTAATGTCAAAGCTCCAATTGAAGATATTGCATCATCTTTGCATAGCCACGTCATAGTTCATGAAGCAGAACAATTTAAGAAGCCATCGCCAGTAATAGTGCGCATATCACCATCACTTCAGAGTGAGACAGGTTTGTTTCTCTAAAGAATATGCCATCAAATGTTACCGCCCTACCAGAGTCAACAACTTGACCGGTGACAAATAAAGTTCACTTATTTGTTTACCAGTTGACTCAGAAGGTCCACCTCATATAACATTGCCAACCCTGCTGGGTGATGAGACACCTCCTGCGTCATCACATAGGGATGGATGGGATATACAGAAAGCTACTGCGCACGGAGACCTTATTGAATCATTCACAAGCCTCTCGGTCATACCCGTGGCAGCTGCAGCCAAGACCAGTAACTTCCTCTCTTGGTTCTTACATTAATGAATGATATTGCTGAAAGTATTTTGGGAGTTAAACTCCTTTCGACTTAGTTTGCCTTCCTAGATGGATAGCTTTGCACGACCTGTAAGTGTTAATATGCATTGATATTTTGTGACAGGTTTGAAGAAGTTCAGCTTGTCGGAGCTGGAGGACGCTACACATAATTTCTTAGAGGACAACATTATTGGACGAGGTGGCTTTGCTACTGTCTATAAGGTGAGCCTCGACTTCAAATTTGGTTTCGAGAGCTGGGTGTAGATGTGGTACTTTGCTGCTGATTTTCTTTCCTCAGGAGGAGAGAATGGCAAGTAGCACCTTAACTTAGAACTGAGATGCACGGGGTTCCTCATTTTTCTTTTCACCCTTTAGTGCTCACAAATATTCAACACAATAGCCAGAAAAATGGTGTGACAAGTAACATGACTATTGTTTATATTTTCATAAATAGAAATCTACCATTTAATTTGGCCTTCAATGTTTCAGGGTGTTCTACATGATGGATTTGTGGTTGCCGTCAAGAAAATTCAATATCCATATCAACTTTCCATGGAGCGCATTTGTGATGAACTCACTCATGTTTCAAAGCTTGAGCACAAGAATATAGTTCAACTGCTTGGATATGGACATGGAGTCCTAGAGAGGGCAGAGATGTTGCAAGACAACAAAGTTACAGGTGGCAAAGATGACCTGTATTTGTTTTTGGTCGAAGAGTACATGACAAATGGAAGCTTGGACAACATCATCTATGGTATACATGTTTCCATTGACATATTGTATTGAAATTTTTTCAAGATGATAACCCTGTATCTCAAACCAGTAGTTGTTTGCATGTTCATTTGTATTTTGCAGGGTCTAAATTTGATTGGTCCTCTCGCTTCTCGCTAATGCATGGGATAGCACATGGCCTAATTTATCTGCATGAGCAACAACATGTCCATTTGGATTTAAAACCAGACAATGTCCTCATAGATTCTGACATGAATCCAAAGATAACTGATTTTGGTAGAGCCAGAATGCTGGACCAAGGTGATGATGTGACAACTCATGACACCGACTACTTATTAGCAGGCACAATGTAAGTCTGTCATGACATATTATTTTAGTAAAAGTTGGATAATGCATCACCTGGACTAACATTAGCGCCACTAAACACTAGCTGTTGAAAGGTTTCACATAATACCATGTGTAATTACATTTTGTAGTACTTTCACCAGTCCACCTAGAGATTTTCTTGGTTGAGCGGAAAGAATTACGCCATAACAAACTGGATTTCTGAACCCACGCATTAAAAAATTCAAATAGCTGATTCAAGGCAATGTTTCATAGCTTCGATTGGCTTTCAGGTAACTTGATACTGTCGAGTTACATGCACAGTTCAACCTAAAAGCTTAAAATCACATATACGTTTAAAGATGGACAGTTCACTTATGCTTCCACAAATATGGTGCACAATAATGATATAAGCTGAATAATGCTTCCAGTACTGGGTAAACAGGCCCTTCTTTGAATTGAAGGACTGGTGTAAAACGCAATGAAATTTTATTAATAAAGTGATACCATGCTAATAGAATGGCAGCACCTGGGGCTTTTTTTGCGACTCATATAAATTAGGTAGTGCAAGATCCATTGCTTTTCCTTTCATTCCCCCAAGACTACTAATTTTTATTTGACCATTCAGGGGATATATGCCTCCAGAATATATCATGGAAGGCATTGTGTCCAAAATGTATGATGTGTACAGTTTTGGTGTCATCCTCCTTGAGAGCATTAGCAGCATGTGCGGATTTGAATCAGCTCGTCACCAAGCTTCAATTAAATGGGTAAGTATATAATTATATACGCACGTGCATGCAGTACAATCTAAGTACGTATATATGCCTTCTTTGCCTGTGCAATTATGCAAAATCCTTGATGGCGTCACTGACAAGGTGGTCCTAAGAGTCTCAGTGAGACAATAAGTTTCATATAAGTGAAACAACTAGAGTGGCAATAAAAATATATATTGTCCCAACTACAAACTTTATCTTTAGTATTCTACAATGATTTTCTTCCAGGCTTGGACAGCACGGGAAGCTGGACAGATGGAGGAGTTACTTGATCCGTCACTCTGTTCTGAGTCGCAAGTAAAGGAGGCAAGAAGATGCTTGGAGATAGGGCTACTGTGCACTCAATCTGATTGGGCAGACAGGCCCACTATGGTGGATGTCGTCGAAATGTTGGAACTGGACAGTAGGAGAGAGTTACCAACCCCAAAGCAACAAGAATACACCAAAGGCAGAAGTGCCTGATGGTCACACAGATTTTTCATCTGCTGCACCTTCTTTCCTATGTTCAAACATATAATTTTCAGGTTTCAATAAACCACAAAACTCCATGGCACGTGATTTGCCAGACGATATGAACGCACCTCTGCAATTTCGATTGTGGTATATGGCCGCGAGTGAGGCTGTGAATTAATTCTGCTTGTGACAAGAATGGTGACCGGACTCTGGAGAGTGCTTTCCTATTGTCCATTGTGTTGTTGTTTAATGTGTATGTGTCTCCTGATCAATCATATATGTTGTTGTCCTTTGACTGGTTTCAATGAATCAATGTCACAAAGACTCCATATTAGTTATTAGTACTCCTACTCTCCCATGGGCCATGGTGCTGTTCTTCTGTAAAATGATGAAGAGCGAATTCTTGGCAGTAGAATCTGTTGTCACGCCGTCTGTTCAAGAATTCAGAAATCAGCACTGTAAATAAAGTCCAAATGTCCATCTGAAAATGTTGCTTATGGATGAACATCCATCACTCAGAACAAATGGCGCTATGAACTAACAAAGGCGTCAGGGTGGCACTGGCCACTGGGACCGCACGGCGCCGGCGGCAGCGGCAAGGTCTCCAGGAGCAGGAGGAAGGACGTCGGATGAGGGTACCAATGGAGACGGACCAGGAGAGGACTACGACGGGCCGGCGAGGCGGCAGCGCTGAGGAAGCCGGGCTCCGAGGTGAGGTCACGCCGCACCAGGCAGCTCACGAGCGACGCCGCGCGCGGAGCAGCCGGCCGGACCGGCAGGCAAACGAGGAGCTCGCGCGGCGCGCCGGCAAGGTTTCCCGGAGGAAAGGACGCGGGACGGGTACTCGCCGGCGCTCCGGCCGCGGCGTGCGGCGGAGGCGGCGTTCCGGCGACCACTCGGCGGACGGTGTTTGGGGATACGGTCCGGGGGTGGACGGTATTTGTCTTCCTTGTCAGACGTTGACTCTGCCGCAAAGTCTACGAGACTACGAACGCCAATCCCCGGCGCCGCTCGCCGGAGATCCGCTGCCCGCCGGCCCCGCTCCTTTTGCCATGAACGCAGTGCGAACGCAGAAAGAAAATGCTCGCTCACATGGTCTCGCAAGACTGATCACGCGTTGGAGCTTGATTTCCCCCGGTACTAATTCCAGATTGTCGGAGGTGCACGGTGCTGCCCCTTGGTCTGGGATCGCACCCCCGTGGGCGCGGAGGATCTCGTGATGCAGCAGCGCATCGTCATGCCGCGCGCCGCCGCCGTTGCTCCGCACGCTGGCGGCCATCGAAGCCCGGATCGACATTGACTGCTCTTCGTCGCGCACGAGCGCGCGGCGCCAGTGCATGCGGCGGGCTCCGCCAGGCGCCAGGACCGGGACTACTCGCCGGCTCTCAGGCGAGCCGCGGCGCGTGGCGGAGGCGGCGTTCCGGTGACTGGCAGGCGGAAGAGGAGCTCGCGCGGCGTGCCGGCAAGGTACCCAGGATGAAGGACGCGGGAGACGGGCGCCGCCGGGGACTCTCCGGCGCTCCGGCGAGCCGCGGCGAACGGCGGAGGCGGCGTTCCGGCGACCGCACGGCGCGGACGGTACCGTCCGGGGGTGGACGGTATTTGAAATACCGTCCACCCCTGGGTGCTTCACTTCCGTTGGATTTGATTTGGGCGGGTCGGATCGAGTCAAATCATGGAAGAGTCTTTTGGTCTTCCTGGTCTGATTTGTTGACTCTGCCTCTGGTCCTGGTCCACGAGCGCCAATTGCGGCGCCACCGGCCACCGGAGCTCCGATCCGCCGGCCGCGCTCCTTTCACGCGCTGTCGAGATCCGGGACAGAGGCGACGCGTGCAAGGTAGCCTAGCACACGGCCGCGCGCGTATCTGGGGTGCTGCGTCGCTGGCCGGCAGAGTGGCCGGAGCTAGCAGTGGAGGCGACGCCGTTAGTTGTCGCGGTGTGTTGGCGGCAGAAGGAACGCCCGGCGCAGGCTTTGGGCGTGGGTGCGTTCTTTCTGTCTTCCTCTGTATCGCTTGATTGTACAGAGAGAAAGCGGCCGGAAGGTGTTCGTCGGAATGCCGTGGGCAGAAAGGGAGCTTGCCATGAACGCAGCGCCAAGGAAATCAGATTTGCCTTGTGACTTTATGTAGCAGCACAGTAGCAGTATGACCTCTCCTCCACTTGGCCCCAGGCGGCAAGCCACCAGATTCTTGTCCTCTCTTAGAACCCATTCTCTGCAAAATAAATCATGTGGTCTTCCGAACTGTAGTAGCAGCAAGCCTGCCAGCAACGTTCAGAGATCATAAACATGTTCTCCCCTCGATGAACAGCCTGTACCTGTACAGCGACACCACAAATCGGATTCTCTCGCTCTGGCGCCGTCGCCGCCGCCGGGAGTGCGCCATCCACGCCGCCGCGGGGAGCAATATAATGCGTGCGGGCAGCCGTGCTTGCTCGCCGATCGTCTGGCGTTGGCGCCTGCCGTGCCGCCTCCGTCGCTCATGCAGAAAACATCGCCGGCGTGAGGCGCCCCGGCCGTCGCGCACACCTCCGACCCTGACCCCGGCCACGGCGTGTGGGGATGGAGGACGGCGGCGCGGCCGGCGTGGGCGCGGAGGATCTGATGCAACGCGTTGTCATGCATGTCGCCGCCGTCGTTGCTCCGCGCTCTGGCGTCCATGGAAGCCCGGATCGATTTTGACCGCTCTCCTTCGCGCACGACGCCAGTGCATGCTGTGGGCGCCGCCGGGACTCGCCGGCCGGCGCTCAGGCGAGCCGCGGCGCGCGGCGGAGGCGGCGTTCCGGTGGCCCAAGGAGCGGACACTGGTTGATTTACCGTCCGGGGGTGGACGGTATTTCAAATACCGTCCACCCCCTGGGTGCCTACCCGCCGTCCGATCCGACGTGGGCAGCCCTGATCGATTGAATCGCAAGCGAGTCTTCCTCTTCCTCGTCAGACTTGGACTCTGAACGGGTGTCCTGGTCCATACGCCCAATCGCCCATGGCGCCGTTCGCTTTGCTCGCCGGAACTCCGCCGTCCGCCGGCTTCCTTTGCCCGCCGGGACACCTACGATCTGTCGAGGGCCGGGACAGAGGCGACGCGTGCAAGCGCACGGCCAGCCGTCCGGAGCGGCAGAGCATAAGAGAAGCGGTCGCGGCGGCGCCGCTGCCGGTGCCGCGGCGTGATCCCGGAGCAGGCTTCCGGTGTGGGAGCGCGTGTGCGTCCTTCGATCAGGCGCGCCGCGCTAGCTCTGGCGTGCAGGAGAGACTGACCGGACGGAAGCTGTTTGTCGAAATGCCGCGGGCAGCAAGAGCCTTGCGTATCGCTGCCGGCCAGCGCCTGCTCAGCTTGCCGTTAGCGCGGCAGTACGAGGGAGATCGAAATCTGGATAACCAACGTTGCCATATTGATTTTGCATTGGTGTCTGATTTGGTTCGTTGGTGCAGGAATACCGGCAGAGCATCGATCAGTGCAGTGGCCGTACGTGCAGCACTACAGGTCTTTGTGACAATCCTGATGAAGGAAATAAATGGTCCTTCAGAGTTCAGACGCGGTGCAGGAACCCTGAGCTCCTTGTGTTCGTGGTAATGCAACCTGCCAGATTATCATTTCTGCAAGAAGTTGTTTGTTTCCCTGCTGTACGTCCAGCTCCTAGTCTCCTACAGTCCTACTTCAACAAACAAAAAAAAAAAAAAAAAAAAAAAAAAAACCTTCTCCTCAAGTCAACACATGCCAGGTATGGCTGTCTCTATCCTAGTATCCTACCACTGAATTTCGTACCCACTTCAGTTCCTAGTAGTAGCCACTAGACTGTGCAAAACCGTGTTTCTCTGGATTAGCCACTAAATTGTTTCAGTGGCTCATGTTCACACAGCCTCCTTTTTTGACGCTTGACTGGACGGTTTGGGCGCGTCGTCGAGCTCTGGTCAAGGAAGGAAGCTAAAGAGTAATTGGCGCCACTGAACCTGAGCAGTACATAGCACAATACCACTGCATCTTTGCTCCTGCTCCGTGCAGGCAAGCAAGAAGAGCCCATCGATCGTAATGGAGGAAGAGAGCAGATGATATATATATATATATATAAGGTTGGTTGCTTCTTCGCGTACTTCGGTTGTCAATCATACATATGAGAAAGGTTCCTCCTGATTTGCAATATCTTTTTCAATTGATTTGTGTAGGTGACTAGATCAGTTATTTCGATAATATTGCACCAGTACCACATTTGATCCTGGCCTGTACCTGGGGGAGATATGGCCGATCCACTGGGCAGCTTGGAGAAGATCGTCAAGCTCGCGCTCAGGATCAAGGAGGCCGTCGACACGGTCCGCCAGAACAAGGAGGAGTGCGAGCAGATCAGGACGCGTGCCGTCAGGTTGAGCTCACTCCTGTCGCAGCTGCTGGAGACGGGGATCACGGCCAACCCGGCGATGTGCAGCACACTGGAGGACCTGGAGGACAGCCTCCGGCGCGCCCACACGCTCGTCTCGGCCTGCCAGGATAGCACCACGGTGTGCCTCTACTGCAAGGCTTGGCGGCAGGCCAGGCGGCTGCGCCGGGTGCAGGATGACATCTCGCAGAGAGTGATGCTCGTCGTCTTCGCCACCAATATCCAGACCACCATCATTTTGACCAACATTCTGACTGGAGAAGCTCCTCGTCCGGCAGCACAGGTAACATTGCGTACCTGCCTTTCAATAGTCCAGTTAATCGTAGGGATGCATATGTTACGTTGGTACCCCTATTTCTAGCATGTTATTATACACGAAAGATAGTTTCTTTCCTGTGTCAACAGTCATAATAAGGTGGCAGCGGCTAATAGGCCTTCTAAATGTGAGGTATTATTTTTGTTGCATCAATCAAAGATAAAACATTGGACTGAATTATCAAAATTCTTAAAAGTTATTTTCAATAACCATGATTTAATTCAAAGTGTTGTGCTGGCACTTGGAAGCCCTTGGAAATGCATTCTAATTTTGGTATTTAATTAAGGCTGCAGGAGACATGATAGCGACACCTGTGGTGGTCTTTCAGCTTATGATGCTAGGTCATATATACTCTATCGGCGAAATCTATAACTTTGTAGCTGGTAGTTTTTTATATATAGAAAATCACCTAGTTACCCAAATATAGTTTTCAAGAAATTAGGCATCTCTGACTAATAAGAATCATTGCAAATATGGAATAGTACTAATAATACTATATGGGGTTGCGACAGTTACTATCCAACATATATAGGGTTGCAATATAACAATATAATAGTTTTGTCGTTTTGCCCTTTTTGAAACTTTTGGCAGTGTTACCATGTTCTCCTCCTCGCCTACCTCCCTTCCCAGAATATCTGGGTCCGGCTGCTGGTCTCCACCCACACCTAGGAGGGATGGTGAGTAAATCCTTTTACTGAATTCTTCACCAGGAGGGTCCCCTTTTGCAATAATGTTTACCATTTCACTTGTGGGAACTGGGAATGGTTAATGATGCAATGTATAAAGTGAAATTTTTGGCTGTCTCTTAACATATTCTGTACTAGTAACGATCCTTTTCAAAGAGATCCATGTGAGATAAAAACCAGAGTTCATCTCTCACTAAGTCTTTATCAGTTGTTATTTTGTTTAACTAATGTTTATCATTCACATGGAGGGATGCCTATATATTTAAAGTTTTGTTTCACCAACTGGTGTAGGTATGGTTCCTTCGACTATCATCAGGAATGGGATGGCGAGAAAAGCGATAAGTAATTAATTTTGTTTTTACTCAAAACTTCAACAGTTCTTTTTACCATTTTCCTTAACTAATGTTTACCACGTCGTTCGGAGGGGTTCTTACATGGAATACTTAATTTGTCAGGATTTGCAGAGAAGGCTGTTGGACATTTATTTTGTATCCCGGATTCTTGTATGCAGCTCTTATGGCCCAACGCTTCACTCATGTGATATATAGTTGTTTAAATAAAATAGATCTAACATTTTGGATTCTTTTGTCACATCTTATGGTTGGCCCTGGTTCCATTCCCAGCTCCGTCAACTGCCCAACATCTGCCTTATTGGCATCTGCTTCCTCCGCGTGGTAAGTAACTCCTTTACTTTTCTCCAGCCAGCTAGGTCATTTTTTTTGTGAATCACACCATACAGATGCAGAAAGTACTTGTTGTGTCACCTCTCTTATGAGCTGGCCTGGTTCCTTCGCAGATCCGTCTGTCCAAGATCCACCTCTACGTCCACCTATCCAGGGTGGTAAGCAACTCCTTTTAGTTTTATCTTAGACAGTCTTATTATCATCCTCTTTTGACTTTTTATGCATTTTGATCGGAGGATTGCTTATAATGGGATAAGTGAAACCTTAGCTGTCTCCTAGCATAATATTTTTGGTATAGTAAACACCCTTGTCGAATAGGGACTAGGTGAGAAATCATATTTCATCTGTCACTAAATGCTTATCAATTGTTTTCTTGTTCTACCAATGTTTTATTAGAGATCTTTTATTAGATTCATTGGGCCGTTAGGATTGAAAATCTAGATGCAAATTTATAGGATCACTTTAAATTATTTTTCATAATTTAGAGGTGAAAATTTTAAGTGAAAATTAGGGGTACTTTAGATTACTTTTCACAATTTTGGAGGCGGGCGATTTAGATATATACTTAACTGTTAGTTTAGCCTATTTTTACAGTGTCCGAGGTGGTTAATGTTTTACATAGAGAATAATAAATCCAATGGCTTATTTTGCCAATGATGATTAGAGTCTACTTGATTGATGGCTGGTGTTTTTGATTTTTCTGAGAATTCTTAGTTTTTCTTTTCCAAAGACATAATTAATTTTTAATGTTAAGATAAGATACCATACATATCATATATATCACTTTTACCGGCATACATGCAATACAACATAAAGGAAAGCACTAGAAACTTTCATGGAGTCAAATCTTTTTTGCACGATTTGTGCACATTTTGGCATTAATCGTGGGCACCTCCAATCGGAGATCAATTTTTTTGCGTGATTACTTTACAAATAGATCACGCACACATGATATGTAGTTGTGGATGACATACTACCTAAGATTAGGTAGTAGGTCCCTTACTGTGTTGTGGATGCCTGACAGGCCAGTGTCCACCAGTAGTTAGTTATTTGGACTCTTGTTTTAGTTGGTTGCTTAGAGATATAGATTGGATTTTGTTAGGAGTTTGTTAGGCCGGCTCAATATATAAGAGTTTCAGTACATTAGGAAAGGTTTAAGGAAGAAGTAGATGATTCAATCTCTGAGCCTCCAGCGAGGGGGCGAGATATCCTATCTACCTCAACCTATATCATCTCAATAATATAGCCATATCATCTCTAGTATTAAACGGACTTTCCTGTGTGCCCTGCTTGCTACTTTCGTCCCCAGCAATGTCCTTTGTCCACAACCCTGATTTTCCCCTGCGTACCGTTAAACCCACCGCTTCCCGGCAGGCATGAGCAATGATATCAACAACTTCATGATGATGGAGGAGTTTCTTGAGGCCATCGATAAGGTGATCTCTAAGATGGGAGAAATCAGCAATGTAACAAGACAGACAACAAGGTCGCCACCATCAAATTGGAACAAGGTCGCTACTCGAGCTCGCTCAACAACATCTAGATGCAAGTTCTTCAGAAGCAGAGCCGTTTCTCCTCGAACGGCTCTTCGGGATCAGACCGCCCCGCTGTCATCCACAAGCTTCGTTTTCCGAAGTACGCAGATCGGAAGATTCACTTGGGTGTCTCAACAAGGCAGAGCAGTTCTTGCTCACTCACACAGGGAACTCCAGAGGACTAGAAGGTCTAGACGATGTCGTTCTACTACTGGTTCCAGAATAACGTTGGCACCGCCTCAACCTGGGACAAGTTCATGGAGGGCATCAACAAGCGCTTTGGCTCGCCCGTCCAAAGCAACCCCTTCGGTGAACTCACACATCTGCGACTCACGAGCTCGGTCAAGGAATACTAGGATCAGTTCCTCAAGTTGCTGGCATGCTGCAATGGCATCATAGAGTGCCAACAAATTGACATCTTCCATGGGTGGAATTCTGCTACAGTTCCTCCTATCAATCGGCTCTGCAGACTACACCCGTTTAAGGTTGTCTATAGACATGACCCGCCTACTCTTGTGTCCTATGAGCCAGGGGCCAGGCACTACGCTTGTGGCCGTGCTCAATAGAAACTTCTTAAGACAATATTGAGAATGTATTAAGAGTTCCTGTTGAGAGACTATATGATCTATAATCCTTTATTAAACAAGAAAAACTAAACACAACTGAAATAATTGTTTTGACCACAGGTTTAAGAAAGTTCAGTTTATCTGAGTTGGAAGCTGCCACACATGAGTTTTCAGTTGAAAATATTGTTGGATCAGGTGCCTTTGCTACTGTCTACAAGGTACATGCTTGGTTTGCTAATTCATTTTTGGGGTTTTTTTTTCAGATAAACGTAGCCCTTTTGGGATTTTCACAATATGATACATTTTTTCTTTGCATAAGGAGGAATTTCTTGCATGTAAGGTCAATTTGACATAACTACTAAATTTTTGCAGCCTTGCTTATTGTTAGTACCAGTTGCTATATAACAGATTGTTTATCTCGAAATGATCAGTGTTTTCAGTCAGCGTGTGGATCAATATCCCACTGGTAACATCGTATTAGAATCAGGATTTCAAAATCTCGACTTTTGAAATTAAATATGCTGAATCCTTAGTTGAATGGAAGGTAAATTTGAGAACCTCAAGACATCGTATTCATAGTTTCATGCAGTGGCGGATCTACCACCCGGGCTAGGGGGGGCTGCAGCCCCGGTCTGGTGCCTTAACCTCTAGTATTAGAATGTGCTTGTGCGGTGCAAATCAGTGTATATATCTTCAAATTAGCTTGAGTATTTTCGTATAAGATCAATTTGCATTAAATCAGCCCCAGTCCAGCAGCGATTCTGGGCCCGACCCTGGTTTCATGAAACATTAGATGTGATGGCATGTGACACAAAATACATAAAATTAAATAGTCTGCCTTTATCATAGGAAAGCACATGCCACCTAAAACAAAACAAAACTTAATAGCTAAACAAGGCAGGCCCTGATATGTCAACCCATGAGAGAGGCATACTTGCACTTTGAGAATAGTGTTCCACGGCATATAAATTCACATTCAAAGGAGGGATAAGATGCTTGTTTATTATTTCAGGGCATATTACAAGATGGACTCATGGTTGCCATCAAGAAATTTCTAAATCCGTATAAACTATCACCAGAGCACATAGATGAGCTCCATCTTGTTTCAAAGCTTAAGCATAAGAATATAGCTAAACTTATAGGGTATGGTAGTGAAGTCTTTGAGAGGGCCGAGAAATTTGAAGACACAAAACTTGGATCCATGGAAGATAAAGAAACATCTTATTACTTTGTTGAAGAGTATATGCCTAACGGGAGCTTAGACAAAATTATCAATGGTATGTCTACATTGACTCATTATTAATCGCACTTCATATATTGGCAATTTTTTTCCAGAATGTTATTATCATTGATTAATTAGTAGTATTCTACCGATTTAATTTTTTGCAGGGTTAGAGCTTCACTGGTCCTCTCGCTTCCTTCTGATTCAGGGGATAGCACGAGGCCTACGTTACCTACACAAAAGAAATGTTGTCCATTTGGATGTGAAACCAAGCAACATCCTCTTGGATTCTGATATGAATCCTAAGATCACTGATTTTGGAATAACTAGAGTGCTGAATCACAAAGGAGTTGACATCTGTTCTGACATTGGTACCATAGCAGGCACATTGTAAGAAGTCAAATCATATTTCCAGTCCATTACATGCATCAAGCCTTTTCTTCTCTTGTTTTCTATGGATGCTCATCGTTTTATCCAATTTGACCATACAGGGGGTACATGCCTCCGGAATATATCACAGATGGTACCCTTTCAAAGAAGCACGATGTGTATGGTTTTGGTGTCACCCTCCTTGAGGTCATTAGCGGTATGTTGGGATTTAAACGAGCTAGTGGCCAAGCTGCCATCGAATCAATATCAGCCTCCAAAATGATGAGCGTGTCGTCTGCGTACTGCCGTCAAGCACATCCTCGATCAGTTCTCCTCCTTCTCAGGGCTGCATATCAACTTCGACAAAAGTACTTTGATTCCTATGAACGTGCCTGGTGAGGATGCTACCCTTCTGGCCTCAGTCTTTGGCTGCCCGGTGGCTTCTTTCCCCCAAACCTACTTGGGCCTGCCACTTTCGCCATACAAGCTCAAGGCCAGCGACTTGAAGCCGGTGGTCGACCGTTTTGGTGCTTCCATCTCAGGGTGGCGTGGCAAACTTCTTAATACCAGTGGCCGGGCCATCATGCTCACTTCAGTCCTCGTCAGCTTGCCAGCCTACCCAATGCTCTCAATGCTTCTACCTGCTGGCTCCCTCCATGCCATGGAAGCACAATCTCGAGCCTTCCTCTGGACGGGGGACTCTTCCTGTCATGGCAGCCAGTGCAAAGTTGCTTGGCCTATGGTCTGTCTACGGAAAGACCAAGGTGGCCTTGGCGTTCGGGACCTCACGAGACAGAATCAATGCCTTTTATCCAAGCTACTGCTGAAGGTACATGCTCGTCAAGACACACCATGGCAAATGTGGTTCTGGGACAACTATTGCGGCAATGGCCGCGACCTTGGTGACGCCCACCATCTTGACACGCCTACCTGGAAGGCGTTCCTGGCGATCCTTGCAAACTTCAGACTGCACACGTCTGTAATCCTGGGCAATGGTGAGTCCACCTCTTTCTGGCATGATCACTGGATTGGACCCGCCCCTTTGGCTCTGACCATGCCGGCGCTCTTCTCACATTCTACAAGACCAAACATCTCTGTTTCGGACGCACGAGGTACCGGCCACTGGGATCTCCATCTTCACACCAGAACCTCATCACTGGCTCAGCAACAACTTCAGTCCATCCTACCAGTGCTCCTCCAGATCCACCTACAGCCATCCTCGCCTGACCACCGCCGGATGAGGACCTCTCTTGCTCCTTTCTCCACCGCTGCGCTCTACCGTGCTATGTCTCCTGTGCTTGCAACTGATTCATTCCTGCCACTCATCTGGAAGAGCTATGCCATCCCGTACGCCAAGCACTTCGTCTGGCTCATCCACCGTCAAAGACTGCCAACCGCAGAGTTGCTTCATCATCGACTCACCCGACTGCTCACATTGCGGCCAAGCTGAAGACCTCCAACATTTGTTCCTCTCTTGCCATAAAGCACGGCAGTTCTGGCTTCAGTTAGGCGGGGGGGGGGGGACTTGAGCCACTCCTCCATCCAACAGCTATGGCACCACCCGCTGCTGCAGCACCTGGATGCTGCAACGACTTCCACCATTGTTACCTGCCTCCTTTGGAATCTCTGGAAAGCTCGGAATGCGAAGGTCTTTGATCGCATCGACATGCCCACCTCCACCGCTCTGCGCAGAGCTGCGGCTGACCTGCAACTTTGGGCGCACAGAGCTAAGCGATCATCTTCGCGTGCTACCCTTCGGCTTTGGAGTGCTAGAATTGCGGATGTAGCACGGTGACCGTGCCATGTACTCTCTCTTTTCACCCTTTGTTTCACAAATCACTTGTATGCCAAACGCTTTTGCATACTTAATATAATTGTTCAGGTCGGCGATTTGCCTGCCGTAGGTTCCTCAAGAAGAAAAAAAAAGACTGCCATCGAATGGGTAAGTGAATGTTGGCCTTCGAATTAGTTAGAATTAGATAGAATAACAACACCATTCAGGATGATTTCCATTATATGTCGCCCATCATTAACTGTGGAGTTAATAAGCCTGTCACCCACCGTGTCGTCTGGCGTGTATTCTTTCAGGCTTGGAAGTCCCGGCAGGCTGGAGGCATGATGGAGTTACATGACCCTTCACTGTTTGACGAGCCGCAGCTGAAGGAGATCGAAAGGTGCATTGAGGTGGGGCTTCTGTGCACCCAATTTGAGCCGGCAGACCGGCCGGACATGGTGGAGGCCCTTGAGATGGTGCGTGGCAAGAAAATGCTGAGGACCCCGGTGAGGCCAGGGTACACCAAAGAGCCAGGACAGCTGGTTTGGTGGATGGCGCTGCCTGCGAATGCGGCTGTGAATTCATTCTGTATTTGTGTTGTTTTGATATGTGCCGTTTTGTTCAGCCCTTGTTTAGTTCCAAAACGAAATCTTTTCAACCATCACATCGAAGGAGAATCTTAGATGCATGGAGCATTAAATGTAGACGAAAAAGATGAAAAGTTATATGGATAGGCTGTAAATCGTGAGACGAATCTAATGAGCCTACTTAATCCATGATTTGAAATAGTAATGCTACAGTAATCATCCGCTAATTATGGATTAATTACCCTCTAATTACCATCGTTAGATTGGTCTCAAGATTTCAACCTATCCATATAACTTTCCACCTTTTTCGTCTACATTTACTAATCCTAAATTGGTAAAATCGAAACCCGAAATCTTTTCACCGAAAAGTTTTCACGAACTAAACACGGGCTCAGTCACATTGTGTACTGAAACTGGTTTCAGGACTTTCAGTGTCGCAAAGGCTGCAAACTCTGCACATATATTACTACTTTCGCATGGTTGTGTTCTTCTCATAATCATTGAGATGATTGCTGACCACGAGTCCACGACTGCCTCGCGGTGTTATCTTCTTCTCTTGTAAACTGAAGTGTGAATTCTCAGCAGCAGAATCTGTTGTCACGTTGTCTGCTCAGCAATCAGCACTGTTGCAATGCACTGTAAACTCGAAACATCTGAAAATTCTAGGACTTGTGGATGAACTTCCGTCAGTGCTCGATGAGTACAATCACTGCTACTATGAACTCACAACTGAAGATTCGGCTGATTGTGTCATCTAGCGTAGCGGATAGTTAAGCTTCTTTGAGTTCAGTGCAGCACTGATCTTGCTGCTTACCTTGAATCCTTGATTCGTTTCTTAGTTGCTGATTGTACTGGTATCTGATCGGCGTTCGGTCCAACGGAATCCATCCATAACTGCCGAGATGCATGAACCGGGTGAACTGGAAAATTTGCAGAGAGAGACGATCCTGTAGAATGTGTTCTTCTCCGACCAGGCCACGACGATCCTGTAGAATGGGATTCATGGAGACGCCATGGGCGCGTCGTGGCTTTGGTTGCTTGCTTCCTTCTTCCGGACGGTGCATAGCAGCTCCAACGTATGCTGAGCCGCCGCCGGTGCCCGCCTCGTCGTCGTTGAGCCGCCGCCGCGGCGGACGCTGCGCGCACTGCGTCCTCAAGGAAGAACACCGTCGGTGACGACGCGCGGACGCGGGGGCGTTCCGGGCGCCGGCGTGCTCCAGTGCCCTGGAAGAGGGCCGGCCGTCGCGGCCCGGTGCCTAGGCCCAGTAGCCGCTGTACTGGCGGGTCGTCGCCGCGAATGCCAGCGTCGGCGTTTGGAGTGTCGGCGTGTTGGCAGGCATACGAGCTCGCGGATGGACAACTCCGGCATGGGACGCAGCGTCAGGGAGGGCAGCGACCGCGTCGGCGAGGTCTCGTGGACTAAGGACGTGGGAGGAGGAGGCCTCCGGGATCCGCCCGCGCTCCGGCGAGCCGCAGCGCGGGGCGGAGGCGGCGCTCCGGCGACTCCAAGGGGCGGACTGTGTTTGGAGATGCCGTCCAGGGGTGGACGGTATTTCAAATACCGTCCACCCCTTGGGTGCCTACTAACCGTACGATGCGACGTGGGCGGCCAGATCGAGTAAATCGCACTCGAGTCTCTTCCTCTTCCTCGGTCAGACTTGATTCTGATTGGTGTCCGTACCCATGGCGCCGCTGGCGCTTTGCTCGCCGGAGCTACGCCGGCCACCGGCCTCTCTCCTTTACCCGGCCAGGGTTCCTCCCCGCTGCAAGGGACACCTACTATCTGGCGAGACTTGAGAGCCGGGACACAGAGGGGATGCATGAGAGGTAGCAAGCAGAGCACACGGGCCAGGCCACCCGCGCGCAGATTCTGGCCGCCGGCCGGAGCCGCAGAGCAAAACAAGCGGCAGCGGCGGTGCCGGGGCCGCGGCGTGCGCCCGGATTAGACTTCCAGTGGGGCGCCGGGCTAGCTCTGGCGTGCAGGAGAGAGCGGGCGGAAGGTGTTTGTCGAAATGCCGCGGGCAGGGAGAGCCTTGCGCAGTTGCGCAACGCTGCCGGTCAGCGCCGCCTCAGCTTGACATTAACGCCGCAGTGCGAGGGAGGTCCAAATCTGGCTTGCTCACGGATGCCAAATTGATTGTGCGTTGGATTTTAATTTTTAATTTGGTTCTTGGGTGCAGGAACACCGACAGAGCATCCATCAGTGGACGGAGTGGCTGTGCAGCAACACATGTGCTTGTGAGTTGTGACATTCCTGAGGAGATGGTCTTTCAGAGTTCAGACGCGGTGCTCCATGTGTTTTTGGTAATGCAACCTGCCAATTTAGCGTTTCCGCAAGAAGTTGTTTGTTTCCCAGCAGTCCGGCTCGTACCTCTAACAAAAAAGTCTTCTCCTCAAGTCAACACATGCCAGATATGGCTGTCTCAATCCTGCCACTGAATTTCGTACCCGCTTCAGTTCCTAGGAGAAGCTGCTTGAGAACTTCAAATCCGTGTTTTTCAGGAGTGGCCACAAACTATTCAGTGGCTAATGTTCACAGCCTCCCTTTTTGACGCTTGACTGGACTATTTGGTCACAGGCTCACTGCTCACAGCCGTGTCATATGTCGTCGTTTCCACTGGGCAAGTGGGCGTGTCTTGCTCTGGTCAAGAAAGGAAGCTCAGGAGTAATTGGGGTCCCTACAGTGGAGTACTACATAGCAGAATATCTCTGCAATCTTCGCTTGTGCTCCGTTCAGGCAAGCAAGAAAGAGACCATTCATGGCAATGGATGGAGGAAGAGAGCATGATGATATATGAGGTTGGTTGCTTCTTCTATTACTTTGATTGTCAGTTATATGAGAAAATAAAGGTTTCTCTGGATTTACAATACTTTTTCCAACTGCTTTTAGGTCAGTTAATTTGACGATATTCTACAACATTTGATACTTGTACGGGGGGAGCTATGGCCGATCCACTGGGCAGTTTGGAGAAGATTGTCAAGCTCGCGCTCACGATCAAGGAGGCCGTCGACACAGTTCGCCAGAACAAGGAGGAATGCCAACAGATCAGGACACGCGCTGTCAGGGTCAGCTCCCTCCTGTCGCGGCTGCCGGAGACAGGGATGGCGGCCGACCCAGCAATGTGCGACGCGCTGGAGGACTTGGAGGACAGCCTCCGGCGCGCCCACATGCTCGTCGCGGCGTGCCAGGAGAGCACCACAGTGTGCCTCTACTGCACGGCTGGGAGGCAGGCCAGGCGGCTGCGCCGGGTGCAGGATGACATCTCGCAGAAAGTCATGCTCGTCGTCTTCGCCACCAATATCCAGACCACCATTATTCTGACCAACATTCGGATTGGAGCAGTTCCTCCAGTACAGGTACCACTCCTGCTTGTTAAGTGCTCATCTGCATTTGAAAGGTCCAGTGCTTATCTGCATTAAAAATATTAATCATAGTTACATGTATGTAGTGGTTTAATTCAAGGTGTTGAGACTTGGGAGCCTTGGAACTGGAAATAACCTCAACAATTCTGGTATTTCAGGCTGCAGGAGAGATGATAGAGACGCCTGTGGCGGTCCCTTCCCATCTTTCAGCTGATGATTCTAGGTCAGATATACATATTGCAGATCTCCTGCTCCTCCCTACACACACTATAAATGTAAGGAAAAATCTAACAATGTATCTAACAATGTACTATGAAAAAGGGTCTAGGAGTAGACTGCTGACTACTATGAAAAGAAGGTAAACACAACTAGGATTAAGACAACTTTTCTATGATATTTGAAGATTTCAGAGAGATCAATAACTTTGTAATTTATAGTTTTCAAGCAATTTGGAATACTACTAAAACTACTGTCTCACAAAAAAGAATACTACTAAAACTACAAGTTAAATTTATTATAGTATGGAATATTCATGGATGTATATATTGTATGGAATACTACTAAAAGTCTAAAACTACAAGTTAAATTTATTATCAGCTTATATTAGTATTTACCTGATGAAATATAATGGGATTGCAATGTATAGTTACTATCCAACCTACTTATACGGGGTTGCAAACTTGCAATAGCATTATAATACTTTTGGCAGCATTATTTTAAGAATATAAATGGTTTTAAATGAAAACGTTGTCCCTCTCCACCTCCTCCTCGCCTCCCTCCCTCCCCAGGAGAGCTGGATCCAGCTGCTGGGAGGCGTCCATGAGGACATCGCTGAATGCCAATGGCCAGTTGTGAAGAGGAGGATGAGACAAACAACATACCAACAGGAAACGAGTCGCCCTCTGTTCCTTCCTTAGCTGGCAAGATGTGGCCTATCATTCACATAGGAGGACGCTTTAAATTTTTCCGAAGACTTGTGGCTGGTACTTTTCCAGCTCCGTCAACCCATGGTCTGCATCTGTTGGATTACCTAATTTAGTTTCTTTAACCAATGTTTATTACTTCGCTTGGAGAGGGAATTACACAAAATACTGGATCTGTGACATTTCTTATAATCTTTCCTGTTCCTTCCCAGCTCCGTCTGCCCAAGGTCTGCCTGTGCGTCCCCCACCTCATGGTGGTAAGTAACTCCTTTAATTCTTCAACAGGGTCCTGTCGTCCTCTTTTGCATGTGAAGGATTGCTTAATAATGCGATGTAGAAAGTGAAATCTTAACCATCTCTTAGCATATTCTCTGTATAGTGAAAATCATTGTGGAAGAGAGATCTAGCTAGGTTCATATCTCATTCTTGGTGTTTTGTTTTACAATTGTTTACCGTTCACATGGAGGGATGCTTATGTGTAAAGTTTGGTCTCATTATCAGAGGTAGTTGTTGGTCATCCACTGCTTCCTCCCCTGAAGCCCCCATCACTTTCTATTGCGGTCATTAATGAGGTGAAAAAGGCGGAAAAAGGTAATTATTATTTTTACTTACACTTCAACTGGTTTTTACCATGGTTTCCTTAACCAAGGTTTACCACTTCGATTAGAGGGGTGCTTATATGGAATACCTATATATTTTGTCAGGACTTGCATCGAGGGATGTTAACCATTCATTATCTGCCTCAGACTCTTGTAAGCAACCAACTTTTATCGATGCTTTGCAATTTACATCGTTTATTATACATTCTTTGGGTGAATCTGTACTAGAAATGTACATGTAAATTTAGAAGAGTGTGAGTAATTTAAATGAATATTAGGATATTAGATAAGATTTTAATGGAATCGGTGTGTGATTTGGATATAGATTTAGTGGTTGTTGTATACTGTTTTCATAATGATAGAGGTTAATTGTTTTCTTGAAGCATAATAGATTCAATGATTATTAGAGTTTCCATGGTTGATGGCTAGATAATTCTTATTTTTTTTGAGAATTTTTGGGTTTTATCTTTTTCAAGAAGATTGAATATGAATGTAGATGTTTAAATAAGTTTTCAATACGTATATAACTTTTGTATTTGGCATACGTGTGATATATCAGAAAGCACAGAACAGCAAAAACTTACACACACTCAAACACTTCTTTACACGTGTAGATTTTGTACCAACTTAGGGATCATATCATATCATTAATCATGTACTTCTACAATCAGAGAACAAGTATTTGCATGCTAACTTTACAAACGAAAAACACAAAGAAACATAATAGCTGTGGGTAACATATTACCTTAGATGAGGTAGTACGCCACTTAATTATTTTACTGTTGACATGTAATTTAGGAGTACCTTAAAATACATGTTTTCTTCTATAATCCTAAAAACTAAACTCAAGCAAATTATTGTTTTGATCACAGGCTTAAGAAAGTTCAGTTTATCTGAGCTGGAAGCGGCCACACATCACTTTTCAATGGAAAATGTGATTGGATCAGGTCCCTCTTCTACTGTCTACAAGGTACATGTTTGGCTTTCTAGTTCAGTTTTAGGCTTCTCAGATGAATGTAGTACTTGTTGATTGGGACCATTTCCTATCAAAGAGACGTGTCACAATATAATACATTTTTTCTTTGTATATATAGCAAGGATTTTCGTAAGGTCAATTAGGCATAACTAATACTTGTTAGTAGCCTTGCTTTTAGTTGGCATGTGGACCAACACTAATGCAGAACTCTATATCACTGCCCGTTCATAACCCATTTTTCTGCCAGATTTGGGTGACAAAATGAGTTCAACTGAAAAAGTTGTCGATTACTAAAGGGACCGTGACACCCTAAGAGGGGAGAGTGAATTAGGGTTATATAAAAAACTAAGGCTCCAAGCACATATAAAAACCTATTTCAATTTCTATCTAAATGTGCACTATGTTTTTCGATGTGTTGCTATCTCTACACATAAAGTTTTGTACCCTAGGTTCCAATCCTAGCAACTAAACATGACAATTCTAAGAAAGGTAAAGCGGATTAAGTGCCATAAGGAAATGCGGAATGTAAAGGATAGAGAACGCAAACTCCCGGCACGACGATTTTTACCGAGGTATCGGAGAAGCAACGTTTTCCACTTAGTCGTCGTTGTTGGAGCCCCTCTCAAAAGGTATGCCTGCACAAAGGCATGTACTCCCCAATCGAGTCGAGTGGGTCTTCGCCTAGCCTCTCCCGAATGCCCCTCGCCGCTCTCCACTAGGTAGAGTTTCGGCGGCCACTCCTTAATATAATCACCGGCGGCCACTCCACAAACTCGGTTGAATGGTCATGCAAGACTTACAAGCCCCGAATGATACAACTCTTCGTGCACGCAAGCACCGATACAAAGGAGGTGTGCAAACCTCGCCTAACTCTAGGCTAACACCTAAAGCAATGTGCTAAAAGGCCTAAACTAGCACTAATCAAGCTTTAAGCCTCATGCTAATAGCCTAGATCTTCTATTAAGCACTTTGGTGGAATGAGCACTTCAACTTGAGCAACAACTCAAGCTCAACCTTCCCCAAGCTCAATCACACTCCAAATGGTTGGACAGTGGGGTATATATAGCCCAAACTTCTCAAACTAGCCGTTGCTCCAACGTCCAACTTTTCTGCGTAGCCACCGACCGTTTCGCTGAGCATCGGACCATAGCACCAGTGCTTTTTGGACAACTAGCAGTTGCACTGACCGTTGCCTTTGAACCTACCACCGACCCATCCGCTGCTCTATCTCATGTAGAACCGGACCATCCTATGGTCGATGTTTATTTGACCAAACCATATGTAGAGGCGATTTTGAGCCGATCAACGAGCCGAGCCGACACCACCGACCCATCCGCTGCTTCCTCCATGGAGCACTGGACCATCTTGTGCTTCAATTTCTCGAGTCTCTGTCTTGACGTTGGCTGTCACCACCGACTTGTCCGGTGGTACATCTCCTTGAGCACCGGACTATCTTGTGGTACCTGAGAACACGCCTATCTTGGTCCTACTATGTAGCATCAACTTCTCCGCCGCGGCTTCCTCAACTACGTAGCATTTTGGTCCTGTTCAGCAGGATTTGCTTCTTGTTCTTGCGTGATCTTGTCTCTACTACAACATTCTCTACTACAACATACCATCTCTGGATTTTTGTTACGATTTGGATGACTTGAATTACATCATTTGGAACCTAAAAATACCTTCAAATATTCATCTTGATAAACATGTTAGTCCCAATGGCATGTTGACATTAATTACCAAAATGATAAACATGGCCTAGGGCCATTTTCCTTACAGACTACAAAAGTTTAAGATCTTATCGAGCACTAGATACTTTGCTATACAGAAGTTTAAGATCTAATCGAGCACTAGATACTTTGCTAAAGAACGTGTCTCCAGAGGTTATTTAAGATTTTTTTAAAAAAAGTTATAAAATATGATAATAATAATAAGAGATATTTGAGCCCATAAATGATTGAAAAGGTTGCCAGCTGCATAGTTATAGATCTTGTCAAGTTCTACAATTTGAATTTAACATTTGCCTTAGCTTTATCTTCATATGAATAAGTTATGAATTTAATTATTTATCATTGCCAGATCTCAATGTTGTTGTATTGCTCACACTTCACCACCGGTTCAAGACTAAAACCGGTAGTGATATGTGTTTTTACGGCTCCGTTTGTTCCTCCACTACCATTTCTTCCACTACCATTTCTCATGATGTTGAACCAATGATGAAGCCATTTTGAACTGGTAGTGATAGGTTGGTGGTAATTGAGGGTTAAGGTTAATATCCCATTGGTAACATCGGGTCGAATCAGGATTGTACAAATCTTGACTTTTGAAATTAAGAAAATGTTCAATCCTATGTTGAATGCAATGTAAACTTTTTTTTTGGGGGGTACAGTGCAATGTAAACTTTGGAACCCCAAGATATCATGCTCATAGTTTCGTGAAACACATCATGTCTGAACCAAAACAAAACATGACTTCTAGACTAGGCAGGCCCTGATGTCAACGGATGGGAGGCATACTCGTTGTTCAGAAAAGCATTACACGGGATATACGTTCACAAGAGAGGTGATAACATATTTATGATTTCAGGGTATATTACATGATGGACTCGTGGTTGCCATCAAGAAATTTCAAAATCCATATGTTCGATCAGAGGAGCACATAGATGAGCTCCATCACGTTTCAAAGCTTAAGCACAAAAATATAGTTAAACTTATAGGATATGCAAATGTTGGAGCAAAGGAAGATAAAGGAACATCCTACTTTTTTGTTGAAGAGTACATGCCAAATGGGAGCTTAAACAAAATTATCAATGGTATGTTGACATCGAGTAATTATTGGTTGCAGTTCATATATATGGACCTTTTTCTGTAAACTCTTTCGTTCTAACCTTGACTAAATTAATAGTGTTGAACCAACTGGTACATTTTTGCAGGGTTACAGCTTGACTGGTCCTCCCGTTTCCTTCTGATCCAGGGGATAGCGCAAGGCCTATGTTACCTACACAAGGAAAACGTTGTCCATTTGGATGTGAAACCAAGCAATGTCCTCTTGGATTCCGATATGAATCCTAAGATTACTGATTTTGGAATAGCTAGAGTGCTGAATCACAGAGGAGTCGACATCTGTGCTGACATTGGTACCATAGCAGGCACATTGCAAGATGTCACAACATTTCCAATCTATTACATTCATCAAGCCTTTTCTTCTCCTTTGTTTTCTATGCACATACTCATTTTGTTAACCCAATTGACTACACAGGGGATACATGCCTCCAGAATATATCACAGATGGTACGCTGTCAAAGAAGCAGGATGTGTATGGTTTTGGTGTCACCCTCCTCGAGATCATTAGCGGTATGTCGAGATTTAAAAGTGCTAGCGGCCAAGCTTCAATCCAATGGGTAAGTGAACACGAACCTTTTTAAATTAGTTACAAATGAGAGGCACAAGATATACTCGTAGAAAGAAGAGCAAATTCCCTGTGTGCCATTGGAAAATATGATCAATCCCTTATGTGCCACTGGAAATTAACACATCCCTTCAGTGCCATTGGTTGTAATTTTTCGTCCCTTCTATGCCATTGCCGTTATAGGGCTGTGAATTCTGCTGTCAAGTGAAGAGGAAAAGACTGATTTTACCCCTCTGATTTTTCCTCCCCTCCCTTACTTCACCATGGGCGCTCGCCGCCCGCACGCCCGGCCCGCCGTACTCGCGCCCCCACGCCGCGCACCAATCGCCGCCCACCCGGTCGCTGCGCTCCCCGTCCTCGCGCCATGACCGGAGCACCCGCCCGTACTGGCACCTCCGTCTCTCCCCATTCGTTGCTCGCGCGCATGGCCGCGGAGCCCGCACGCTCCATGAGCAGTCAACGCCTCGAACCCAGCCTCCGCGCGCATGGACTCCGCCCGCCCGCCGGCTGCCCCGCCATCCTAACTGCTCCGCCCGCCGGCCGCCTGGCCGCTGACACGCCACGGGCACCTGCACGCTCGCCGGCCGGCGCCCGACGAGCTCGCGGGCGTCCGCGCACTGCTGCGCCCTGGCTGGCCACCCGCCTGGCCGCCAACGCGCCACGGGCCCGCGCGCACCTGCGCGCCGGCTGGCCGCCACGCCACGAGCCCGCGGGCGTCCGTGCGAACCTGCGCCCCGGCCGGCCGCCGCCGCTCCCACAAGCTCGCTCGCCCATCCCGCCGATGCGCGAGGCGGGTGCCCGTCCGCCGCGGCCGTGTCGGCTCCCGCCCCATCGCGTTCGCCCTTCCCGCCGCCGCTAGCCCGGCCGCCCCACTGCCCCAGGCCCCAGCGCACTCATCCTTTCGGACCTGATGTGCGGCATGAACAGAAGGTGAGGGGTGGGAGAAGGAAATAATGGAAGAGAGAGGGAGAGAGGAGTAACGCCGTTACCCTAAAATTGACGGTAGTGGCATAGGAGGGATGAGAAATTACAACCAATGGCACTGAAGGGATGTGTTAATTTTCAATGGCACATACGGGACCAGTCATATTTCCCAATGGCATGTAAGGAATTTGCTCTTGAAAGAATTGGATTGAATAACAACACCATTATTCAGGCAGCTCCACCGTACCACCACCCTACCAAGAGATGATTTCCATTACATGTCCATCATTAACTGCGGAGTTAATAAGCCCGCACGTCATCTGGCGTGTGTTGTTTCAGGCTTGGAAGTCTCGTCAGGCTGGAGGAACGATGGAGCTACTTGACCCGTCACGGTTCGACGAGCTGCAGCTGAAGTAGATCGAAAGGTGCGTCGAGGTAGGGCTTTTGTGCACCCAGTTTGATCCGACAGACCGGCCGGGCATGGTGGACGCCCTAGAGATGCTTTGTGGCGAAAAAGCGCTGAGGATCCCGGTGAGACCAGGGTACACCAAGGAGCCGACCAGCTGGTTTGGTGGATGGCGCTGCCTGCGGTGAGGCTGTGAATCATGTAATTGTGTTGTACATTGTTTGATTTATGCCCTGTTGTTCAGCCACATTGTGTTTTGAAATTCAGGCTGACAGTGTCACAAAGGCTGCATACAATGCATATATATTACTACTTTCGCATGGTTCTGCTTTTCTTCTCTTGTAAACTGAGGAATGAATGCTCAGCAGCAGAATGTATTATCACTGTCGCAATGCACTGTAAATTCGAAACATCTGAAAATTCTAGTACTTGTGGATGAACTTCCTTCAGTGCTCAGTGCAGTCACTGCTACTGAGGATTCGTCTGATTGCGTCATCAGGTGTAGCGGATAACTAAGCTTCTGCAGCCGAATCCCTTGCGCCGCCCGTTTCAGTTCAGTGCAGAGTGCAGCACTGATCTTGCTTATGTGGATTCGTTTTGTGGTTGCTGATTGGACTGGCATCTGATCGACATTCGGTCCAATGGAAAATCCATGCATAAGTGGCCGGATGAACCCACGGTTGGACTGGAAAATCTGCAGCGAGACGAAGACGATCATGTAGAATTCATGCTGCTCTCCGACGGGGATAAAATGGGGAGGGAGCCACGACTCTAGTTCACGGCGGCGGTTGCGGCAGCAAGGTTTCCAGGCGGATGGACGTGGGAGGCGGGGGCCGCCGAGTCTCGCCGGCAGACGGTGTATAGCTCCAGCGGGGGCCGAACCGCCGCCGGTGCCGGCTCGTCGTCGTTGGGCGCCGCCCGCGGGAACGGCCGGCGCGCACCCACCCGCGTCACCAAGTAAGAAGAACACCGCCGGCGACGACGCGCGCATGGGCACTGCCGGGGACGTCCTCGGCGGCGTTTCCGGGCCCCGACTACGTGTTCCATTGCCCTGGAAGACGGGGCGGCCGTGGCGACCCGGCGGCGAGGCCCTGTAGCCGTCATAGTTGAAGTTCATGGACGGCGGCGCGGCGGCCGGCGGGTCGGCGACGCGAACGCTAGCCTCTGCGTTTGGAGCTCGCGGATGTACTTGGCATGGGACGGAGCGTCGGGAAGGGCGGAGGCAGCGCCAGCGCCCGGGCAAGCCGCGGCGTTCCGGCGACCCAAGGGGCGGACGGTGCTTGGGATACCGTCCGGGGTGGCCCTGGGTGCCTACGAGCCGTCCGATGGTACGTGGGCGGCTCATATCGACTCAAATCTCACGGGGAAGTCTTCGTCTTCCTCCTTCCGACTTGTTGACTTTGACTCTGACGGGTTCAGGAATCAGGACTACAGGCTAGAGCATGAACGCCAATCACGCTTCTCACTTTGCTCGCCGGAGCTCCGCCGCGCGGCGCCGGCCCCGCTCCTTTCTCCGTGCCTCCTAGCTGCTGCACCCGCCGTGTCTGCGGCACGCGCGCATTGAACCTACTCACCGTCGAGAGCTGGCAGCCATGGAGGCAGGGACAGAGCCGACGAGCGCAAGGTAGCAGGAATGGCAGAGCGCGAAGAGCGGCCATGGAGAAGCAAGCTCCGGTCCTTTACACATGTCTTCCGCACACCGCACGCCTCCTCGCTGTCGCACCCTCCGTGTCTGCCGTTGGTGGCGCGTTCTTCTTGTTCGCCGACGTTGTGGAGCTGAGGACTGGAGAGCGCACACAAGGTGTCTGTAGAAATGTAGCTACCGGCACGACCCTTCTCTGGCGCTCCCCGGCTGCCGACGGCCGACCCACCTTGTCGTTCTTATCTTCTTGACTGGTTATTGATCATTTTTGGCAGTGTGAAGGAAATTAAACTGGCTTGGCATGCGGCTGATTTCAGTGTCAATGGAATGGCTGGTTATTTGAACTCTGGAGACTCGGAGAGTGCTTTCCTTCTTGTGGCTCTGCTCTCATGTAAACTGCATATTACATTAAAACCTTGCTCTGCTCTCCTGTAAACTGGAGATTTAAAACCTTGGTCACAAAGACTACATATTACATTATTACTACTTTCTCACCTCAGCGTTCTCTTCTTCTCAAGAATTCAGCATCAGTGCTGTTGCAATGCAATGTAAAGTCGAAACATCTGAAATTTTACTTGTGGATGAATTCTCCCTTCATTGCTCAGTGCAATCACTGCTGCCATGTACTGACTACTGAAGATTCTGCTCATCCGTCTGTTTCTGTTCAGTACTTCATTGCAACAGTGATTTTGCTTATACTGAATTACTGATTCGTTTCGTAGTAGCTGATTAATTGGTTTGGCATCTGATCAACGTTTGGTCCAGTGAAATCCATCCATAAGTGGCCGGACGAACCCACGGTTGGACTGCGAAATCTGCAGAGACGTTCGTGTAGAATCCATGCTGCTCGATCTCCGACGGTGCTAAGACGGGGAGGCGGCATGTGCTCATGTGAATATTGGTCACGGAGACGCCCTCCAGCGGTGGCTGAGCTGCCGCAACGTCCTCAAGGAAGAACACCGTCGGGCATGGGTGACGCGCTCGCGGGCACTGCGGCGGCGTTCATGGCGCCGACGTGTTCCAGCGCCGACCGTGGCATCCCGGTGCCGAGGCTCTGTAGCATCCATAAGTTGAAGCTTATCGGGGCGGCGGCGCCCGGCGCCGGCGGGCCGTCACCGCGAACGCGGCAGCATCTGCGTTTGGAGCGTGGACCTTGGCAGGCATAGGAGCTCGCGGATGGACTCCGGCATGGGACGGGGCGTCGGGGATGGCGGAGGCCGCAGCGGCGAGGTCTCCTGGGCTCGCCGGCGCCCGGGCAAGCTGCGGCGTACGGCGGAGACGGCGTTCCGGCGACGCCAGGGGGCGGACAGTATTCCAGATACCGTCCGGGGGTGGACGGTATTTCAAATACCGTCCACCCCCTGGGTGCCTATCCGCCGTCCGATGCGACCCCTGCCGTCCAGATCCACTGAAATCTCACGGGGAAGTCTTCGTCTTCCTCCTCCTGACTTGTTGACTGGCTGGTTCAGGACTTCAGGTCCACGAACGCTCAATTACGCTGCTCGCCGGAGCTCTGACCCGTGCTCCTTTCTCCGTGTCTCCTCGCTGCTCAACTTGGAGCGGGCTTTGGTTGGGCGCGTTCTTCTCGTTCGCCGCCTTTGTGGAGGTGCAGGGGAGCTGCTGCCTGCTGCACCGCGCGGACTTGAGAGCGCACAGAAGGTGTATGTAGAAATGCAGCTACCGGCCCGGCGAAAAGACCCTTTCGTAGCGCTGCCGGCTGCGACCCAAGCTTGCCGTCCGGCTACGTCCTTCTCTTCTTGGTTGGTTATTGATCATTTTTATTTTAGCAGTATGAAGGAAATGAAACTGGATTGGCATGCCGCCGGTGTCAGTTTCAGTGGAATGGCAAGGAAATAGCACAATAACCTGCCAGATTATCCATGGGCAAGAAACTTCTTAATTTGTTTACATGCTTTGGTGCTTTGGAGTTCGGAGGTGGCCTGAAGGTCTTCATACGAAAGCAACAACAAATTGCCGTACAATCGAGCTCGTTCGGATCGGACCAGACTTGGGACTCTGACGGCGACGGGTGTGTCCAGGACTCCAGGTGCATGAACGCCACTGACGCCGCTTGCTTTGCTCTCCGGAGCTCCGCCGCCGGCACGGAGCGCATGCAAATGGACTTGGGTTGGGTTGCGTGCCTTGTTCTGGTGCGCTGGCCGGCGTGCCCTGTTCAGTGTCGAAATAAGGTCTGCAACGAATACAATCACGGAATAATTAGAACAAATTTAAATGGTAAATAGAATGGAATTATGATGTCGTCTGTTGTTCTAGATCAGCCGGCACTGTTGCAATGGACCAACATTTGAGATTCTGAAAAATTTTTACTCGACATTGTTCGGTCCAATGGAATCCGTCCGTAAGTGGCCGGACGGATGAACCCATAATTGGACTGGGAAATCTGCAGAGAGACGATCCTGTAGAATCCATTCCATGGTGCTCTACGACGGGGCTCAAATAGGGAGGGAGCCACGACGCTAGTTCACGGCAGCGGCGGTGGCGGCAGCAAGGTCTCCAGGCGGGTGGCCGTGGGATGCCGGCGCTCGCCGGGAGTCGGGACTGAGGCGCCGCCGGCGCCGCCTCGTGGTCGCTGGGCGGGAACGAGGCGGCGGCGGACAGCGTGTACTCCGGCGGTGTCATTCGCCGGAGCTCGGGCAAGCCGCGGCTTGCGGCGGAGGCGGCGACACCGGGGCGCGGACGGTATCTGTCGAGGGGGTGGATGGTATTTGAAATACCGTCCATCCCCAGGGGTTCTATCCGTCGTCCGATCGTGCATGTGCGGCCTCGATCTGCGGCGCATCCCCAAGAGAGCCTTTTCTCTTGGTCGTCAGACTGACGCGCGGGCCCATGTACGCCAGCGATCTTGCTGCTCGAGCTTCTCCCGCCCGCCCGCCGGCCGGAACAGAGGCAGGCGGCGCCGGAGCCGCGGGCCGTGTACAGAAGCGACGGCAGCGAGCTGTGCGTGGACCGGCAGATTTCGGGCCTACCCGCCTTCCAAATCTCACCAAAAGTGGCGGCCCATTTACATATACAAATCCCTGCCTGTACGCCTCTCTTTCCCATTTCTCAGTCAGCGGTCAGCACTGTACATCACTACTGTATGTAGTGTACACCATCAGTCCATCACTGAAAAAACCAGAGAGCTGCAGCCTGCAAGTACAGCATAAAACAGGAGCTCCGTAGCGAGGGACGTCCATCATCGATTCATCGTCACCGTCCAGTACACCACCTGTACGAGACCACATGAACCGTGCAGCAACCACGTCGGCTCTGCCATGTGCGACGACCGCCCAGCCATTGCGCGTGCTGACTCGCTGACACAACGGCCAGCGCAAAGACACGTTCCCAATCCCAGGGGATAGTCTCGGCGTGTTGGCGTGCATGTGACCCAACACAAATAGTTTTCACCTTTTCATTCTTTTTACACCCATCTAAACACCTCTAGAGCTGTCGAGCGTTGATCGCGTCCACGAACAACTGAGTGATACCAGATTTATTATAATGGCAGTATTACCCTTTTTTCCTCATGGCAGAAATTTTGTTTGGGATTTTCCACTCCCAAGCGAAATACAGTACAGTGTTCGAAAATGAGGTAGCGAAACCTTTTTTCTAAGGAAGGAAAGAGGTAGTGAAAACTGCAAAGACTATTTCGCCTCGTGCAGCCATGCTTGCTCTTCAGAGGCTGGGACTGGTGCTGAACGCTCCACTGTGTTGGACCACTGGGCAAAAGGAAAGGGAAGCAAGTCAAGCAACCTTGGCAAACTCATCTCAGCTATCCATCATTAATGCCAAAAGGTTTAGGGGGCCTCTGTCCCTCATCTATAAATGGGAAAGAAACAGTCCAATGATCGTTGCTTTGAAAACTTTGTTGCCACTTGCCACAGCGGGGAAAAATGAATTTTTTTAGAGCTATTCTTCCCCTGGGCGAAGGAGAGGAACACCTCTTTTTATCCGCGACGATGGGGACATTTTGGTGCATGGATGGGAGCATTTTTGGTTGCAAGAGAAATTTCAGTGGCTTGTGTCAATGCTAGGAATTGACGTGGGGCCCACCTGGGACCGTGACACGTGGAAGCGCCACCGCTTGTGGTAGTTTTTTCCTGTACGGAGTACGTCTTTTGTCAGTAGGATGTACTTGCCTCATTAATACGTACTCCCTCCGTTCCTAAATATAAGTCATTTCAACTTTTTTGAGAGTCAAACTATTTTATCTTTGACCAAAATTATAGAGATGACTTCAAAGATTTATGATGTCGAATAGCTATACTATGAAAATATATCTAATGTAGAATCTAATGGTACTTATTTGACTATCATAAATGTTAGTATTTTATTGTATAAATTTGGTCAAAATTGAGAAAGGTTGACTATCTAGAAAGTTGGAATGACTTATATTTAGCAACGGAGGAAGTACTCCGTAAGACCAAAGACGCCTCTGTAACAGTAAGACCAAAGACGCCTCTGTAACAGTAAAATCGGAGGACAGTCGCTCCCGCCTGCCCTTCAGGGGCATTTTGGTCGCTGGTGTAGCAGCAATGATAGTGCCCGTATTTGTTTGGGACCAATTGGCTTTAAGAAATTCTTTCTTTTCTCCCACTATCCCTTTCTTTCTTTCGGGGTCTCTGGCTATTATTATTTTCTGGACCCGGCCGCGGGGTCTCTGGCTATTATTATTTTCTGGACCCGACCGCGGGTCTCGAGTCGAGCTCGAGCCCTCTGGTCACAGTCAGTCCTGTCACTGTTTAAAAGACTGTAAAAAGTGAGCGAGGCGACTGGCCGGGGCTAGAAAAATGGCACAGGATTCTCGGCCCCTGCAGCTCAAACGGTGCCAGCCGGCAGGGGCTTTGCTGTGTTTCAAAATGTTCCAATCCAGCGCGACTGGCCTGGCCGATTGGACGCAACGCGGCAGCAAACAAATCATGTGTTTCAAAATGTTTCCAATCCAGCTGCTTACTACTACAGTTTTCTCTTCAGCCCATTTATCGATTTCGGCCTAGTCAGTGCTAGAGCTATTACCATACCAGTTTACCACTAGCTTTTTTTTTAACCCATTTTACTTCTATATATATAATGCTACTATTGTTGATTCTTTTTCGCTTTCTTTTCTCTTCTGCTTTTTCTCCCATGCGTTTTTTTCTCCTATGTATTTCGCATACCTTTGTTTATATTTTCCCAAACTCAAAACTTATAACTATATTTTTCCTTCCTTTTTGGTATTATTTCTTTTTTCTCTGTTATTTGTCTTTAAGAATAATTCAAAAAAATCTCATTTTTCTTCCTTGTTTTAATGCCAATTAAGTGCATGAATCATCTTATACCGATTTTTTTCTCTTATTTCTTATTCATTTATATTTTTTATGTATTTTTCTTGGTGTGTTATTGTCATTATTTTTAATTAATTTTTAACCTTATAAGATAGTTTTTTATTTTATGATTGTATAAAAACAGAATTTTTTGAATTGTTCCCATAGTGTCCATGAAATGTTTTGTGGAGAATTTATCTTATTTTACTGCCCTCTTAGTGCCATGAGATGTTTCATGATTTGTATTATTCCCTTAGTATGCATGAGATGTTCCATAATAATTTTTTTTATGTTCATGCAGGATGAGTGAGATGTTCCATGACATATTTCTTATTGTTCATGAGGTGTTTCATGATGTTGATTTGATTGTTCTGACAATGCTTGTGAAGGTGTCTTATGGTATGTCCTGGATGTTCTCATAGTGTACTTACGTGACATGTGAGGTGTTCTACATTATATTTAGAACCATTTCTATAGGATTTATAAAATAATTTTTAGTCGTGGAAGATATATTTTGTAAACATGGAACAAATTATTGTGAAAATGGATTAGTTTTCTCTGAACCCAAAACATTTTATTCTAGATTCATAAGAAATGTTCCAACTAAATAATATAATGTTCTTATAAAATATCATCCAAAAATACTCATGTGATCTTGTTTTGTAAACTGTATTCTAAGAAGTACAATGATATAATTAGAATTTAATTTGGACATTCGGACAATTTCGATCAAGTATGATATAATCATTCTTTCTTCTTACTTGTATGAAACTGGAAGTTTATATTTGGGATTTGGGTGTGGATGTCGGTGGTGTTGCTAATGCCTAGCGCATTCCAACATTTATATGGTAGGATGGGGGACGATGCCATGTGTAAAATGTTTCCTTTTCATAGTAAAAAGTTCTAAGATTTTACATGCCATTTTTCGTGTACAAGACATCCCGCTAAGGTCCCGCTAGGGTCAAGAAGCGCCTTGGCACATCTGCCTTGCCCACCCACACCCCATCCACAAAGTGGGAGCGGAGAAAGACTGAGATAGGAATGAATGAGGGAAGCTAAAGGGTTGAATCGAGAGAAGATAGACAGGAAGGCGAGAGTATGTTCTCTACTTTTTGTTTGCTTGTTTTGAGAGAGGAAACATGAACGGTTGCCAAAAAAAAACAGAAGGAACAAGACAACTAGAAATAAGGAGTAAGATAGGACGACACTTTTAAAAAATTAGTTCTATCCATTTGCTATCCATCCAAACATATAAAGATTAATTTTAATAAATTGAGCTTTAGAGGATGTTTAAATGAGGGAAAACTGGTGAAAAGTGATGAAAACCTTTTGCATTGGGCCACGCGCACAGAGATAAGAAATGAATTGACATAGTTTTCTAGATAAAAACTTTTTGAAAGCTATGGGGAAATAAACAGCCCTTAGTCCATCCAAATAGAACGTTAGTAGTAGCAAAAACTTTACATGAAACTCAGAGAAATTCCAGGGGCCAAGGGTTGGCGATGAAAAGAAAACCATGCTCCGAAGTCTCGTTTGTTTTTTTACAGCCGTCGCGACAGGTACTTTGCTAGGTAGACTTGAGGACAAAGGCTTCAAGACATGAACGGCGAGCAGTAACATGTGGTCAAGACGTTTTTAGCCATACAGTATGTCATGCTAGTCCATGGCGTAGACGTCACATGATTGGAGTCTCGCACGTACTGTTAACCGAACAAAACAGTCGTCAAAGCTCCCCCAAAAGATTTCGTGCAGTACATCTGCATTGGCTGGCTAGCATCCGTCCAGTAATTTTGCTTTTCTTCATGAATGTTTTTCCTCAATTGCTTTAGCAAAACAAACCCGCGGCTTGTAAAAGATGGAGCAGATATACTAGTAAACCGTAGGTATAGGGGGAAAAAAACCGTAGACCTACCTAGAGTTACGGCAGATATACTAGTAAACCGTAGGTATAGGGGAAAAAAAGCTCGGAGCAGATTGAAAACGATGGGGGGAGAGAGAGGACACTTTTTTAAACCTTTTTTATGTTGCACGCATCCAGGGACGATTGCAGTAGAGAGAGAAGAGGCAGGCCACAGAGCAAGCAAGGAGAGAGAGAGAACGGAGCAGAGGCACAAGGCAGGCAAGGGCACGCGGTGCTCCTGCTTGCCCCCACCTCCCCCCTGTTCTTTACTCTCGCACGCCCCCCGTCCCCCACCCCATCAGACGCGCCGCGCCAAGAACTCCTCCTAGCCAGAAGCCATCCCGGGTTGCGCTGCGCTTCCCCCTCCCCAGATCTCGCCGCGAGATTATGTGGGATTATGTAGATGTGGGCGGGGCTGTTCGGTGCCGAGCGGAGCGGGGCAGCAGACCTCGTCGGCAGCGGGAAGGCGCTGTTCTGGCCGCCGGAGGGGAAGGGGGAGGCGCTGGTGGAGCCGAGGTCCGTGCTGGACTGCACGCGGAGCCCCAACCCCAACAACTCCGCATCGACGCTGTCGTCGTCCCTGGGCGGCGGCGGCGGCGTGGCGGAGGTCTCGGACAGCAGCACCGCCGCCGCCGCCGAGGCCACCAAATGGGGAGCCCCTAGCGAGCACGGCGGCGGCGGCGGGAAGGAGGATTGGGCCGGCGGCTGCGAGCTGCCGCCGATCCCCGCCGGCCTCGACATGGGGCTCGTCGGTGGCGACAGCTGGGACGTCGCCGCCGCCGCGGGGCAGGACCAGACCTTCCTCAACTGGATCATTGGGGCCGCCGGCGACCTAGATCAGCCTGGCCCGCCGCTCCCCGTGCACCAGCAGCCGCTCCTCGACAATGCGGGGTTCGGGTTCTCGGCCGCGGACCCCCCAGGCTTCTCGCTCGATCCCCACCTCGGCGGCGTCGCCTCCGACATGTCTTCCCCGGGTGCGGTGTCGCACACCACCAACAGCGGCGGGGGCGGCAAGGCGTCCTCAGCCTTCGGCCTCTTCTCGACGGAGTCCGCCTCCCTCCAGCCACCGCCGCCTCCGGTGTTGTTCCACGAAGGTATCGACACCAAGCCCCCTCTCCTCGGTGCGCGGCCGCCAGGGCCCCTCCTCCACCAGTTCCAGCACCAGCCGCCGCCCGCCACAACCTTCTTCATGCCACTCCCGTCCTTCCCCGATCACAACCAGCAGCCCCCACTCCTCCAGCCACCACCCAAACGCCATCAATCCATGGGAAATGACCTCTATCTCGCCAGAAACCTGGCGGCGGCGCAGGGTTTCCCCTTTCCACCACTGCACGGCCCTGCTCCATTCCAGCTCCAGCCTTCGCCGCCACCGCCACACGGGGCGATGAAGACGACAGCTGCGGAGGCAGCGCAGCAGCAGTTGCTGGAAGAGCTGGCCGCGGCGGCAAAGGCCACCGAAGCCGGCAATTCCATTGGCGCGCGAGAGATATTGGCGCGGCTCAATCACCAGCTTCCCCTGCTTGGGAAGCCGTTCCTCCGCTCCGCCTCCTACCTCAAGGAGGCCCTCCTCCTCGCGCTCGCCGAAGGCCACCATGGCGCCTGCCGCCTCACATCACCACTCGATGTTGCCCTCAAGCTCGCGGCGTACAAGTCTTTCTCTGACCTCTCGCCTGTGCTTCAGTTCACCAACTTCACTGCGACGCAGGCGCTTCTTGATGAAATTGCCGGCAGCACAGCTTCCTGCATCCATGTCATTGATTTTGATCTCGGTGTTGGAGGCCAGTGGGCTTCCTTCTTGCAGGAGCTCGCACACCGCCGCAGCGCAGGTGGTGTGGCTCTGCCGTTCGTTAAGCTCACTGCTTTCGTGTCAGCTGCTTCCCACCATCCATTGGAGCTGCGTCTTACCCAGGATAACATCGCACAGTTTGCTGTAGACCTTGGAATTTCCTTTGAGTTCAATGCTGTCAGTGCTGATACGATCAATCCTGCGGAGCTCATTTCTACCACTGGCGATGAAGTTGTGGCTGTTGTCCTCCCTGTTGGTTGCTCTGCTCGTGCACCACCGCTTCCGGCAATCCTTCGTTTGGTGAAACAGCTTGGTCCTAAGATTGTGATTGCCATAGACCATGGCGGTGATCGTGCTGACCTTCCGTTCTCGCAGAACTTCCTGAATTGCTTTCAGTCTTGTGTGTTCCTCCTCGATTCACTTGATGCTGCTGGCATTGATGCTGATTCTGCATGCAAGATCGAGAAGTTTCTGATTCAGCCAAGAATTGAGGACGCGGTGCTTGGACGGGGCAAGGTGGACAAGCCAATGGCATGGAGGAGTGCATTTGCAGCTGCTGGGTTCGCGCCTGTTCCGCCCAGCAATCTGGCAGAGGCACAGGCTGACTGCCTCCTGAAGCGGGTGCAGGTCCGTGGCTTCCATGTCGAGAAATGTGGGGTTGGGCTCACACTCTATTGGCAGCGTGGCGAGCTTGTCACCGTATCAGCATGGCGGTGCTGATTTCACCGCCATTCGCTGGCATCTTCAAATCCAGTAATGTGTATTTTGTCTTGCAATTAAATGTTGCAAATAAAACTAATATCTTGGTGTTGAACACTTCATGTTGATTCTCTTTGCAGCTTATTAGCTAGAACTAGTAGGTTTAGCGTTGTTGGTGTCAGTGTCTCTAGTGTAACGATGTTGCTCTAGGTTTTTACCGTGCTTGCTCTCTGCTCACTCTGGACATTTTCATGTCATTTGAAACACTGCTTGTGAGGAGAGGGTATAATTAACCTACCAAATGTTTTTGTGGTACAGTATTAATGTGTTTGCTGTTCAATTGTTGTAGACCAAACTTTAGTGCATCTTGCTATCATATCTGGAATTCACTTCACATTGCTTGATGCCATCCATCATCATAATACCAAAATGTGGGACTGATTTTCATTAGACTGAAGCACTAAAATAGTACTGTTAGGACAATTATTTCAAAAGGGCAGCATGCTTGTCTAGAGTGTTAACCAGATGCATTAGAAACAATAGAGTTAAATTTATATTTCAAGAAGAGAATTAGAGATAGTCTTAAATTTCCATTTGCTGATTCACACAGTGCATTTCCATTCGAGTTGTACTTTGTAATCATGCAGTTTGTCCAGTCCTAATATGGAATTAGAGTGTCTATTTCAACATTGGCTATGTACCCCACGTTGAAGTCATCTTGGAATTTAGTTTTCTATAGTAAAAAGGAATTTCGCGTTCCAGTTTTGTTTCATGTGAACTATAACACCAGACTTGTCAAATAGTGAGTCCTGATCATAAGGTATGGTTTTGACTTTTGAGGAAGCTAATCTTGAATCGAAATGTGGTATTCAAGGTGTTTCTTAAAAGGAGAAGAAATGAATCATCTGCAAGAATGTAAATTGCTATTGCTACTTGTTTTGCTAATGTGCCAAACGTACTGTAGACAGCAAGCAACATAATAAGCAATTCACACTACACAAGCTCCAGGCCCGCCCGAGCGAGACAGATACGCGCCCATCTCCCTCCCAGTCACGCACAGTGGGGGACCTGCACTGGAGTGGCGGGCGGGCTCGCTCGTCTGCTGCTCGACGCGAACGCACACGTAGCCATAGCAGCAGCAGGCCAGGAGCTGGCCGGTGCGCCGGGCTACCCAGGACCACGCCCACACTAGTGCTACTACCACCGTGCACCGTAGCGGCAGGCGGGCAGGCACGACGTGATCTCTCCCCCCCGCTTGTCCTCTGCCGCAGCATGGATAGTTTGGGGTCTGCAGAAGAGGGGAGCCGGGAGGGCTTGGCTTTTGGCAAAAGAGGCGGCATTTGCTTATTTCCCCCATCGCCCGCCTTTGGATGGACGTTCCGATTCCAAAAGTGCGGCGAGATCAAATCTCTCTCCCTCTCGTGAAAAGCAGGACGACGCTTGTTAGGAGAAAAGACGACGCCAAAGAAAGGTTCGATCAGCCCGTGAAAAGCACAGAGGATCACCTGGATCAGACGGTGACGCCAACGAACGGAGCTCGATCTGTGCCGTTGCGTCTGCAGCCTTTGCATCCACGATCGACCCGTCGTTCGTGTAGGGCGGAAGGGAAAAGGAGGCCGGGCCATCCCTTTCAGTATTTCACAGTCTGTATGGCACCACGACGCGTCGTTGATGAGCTCCTTTTTGGTGTGTATGGGCGGGCTGCTGGGGCACGCACGCACGAGCGAGTGATCGAGGCAGCAACCGAACGTAGTACTGTACGCGTGTAGGGGTCCGGGCATGTCGTCGGTCTCCAGATGTACCCACTGAGTGCAAAGTGCTGTAATAATGCAGGGGGGCCTTTGCAAAAAGCGGGAGAGGAAGGAGAGATGAGATCCGTGTACAGCTTGGATAAGGACCGGCCGTAAGGTCTGCGTCCGCTGCTTGTGAAGTTGTGATACCACTCTTCGTGCTTAAGGTAAAGAGGCCCAGGCGCTCAGCGGTCTCGCTCGGGTCCATAGGCTAAGGTTGATGCACCTATCGGTCCCACACGTTGCCCATGCAATGCACGGCTACTTTCTCTCAATCTTTGGCCGTGTTTAGTTCACGAAAAGTTTTCGTGAAAAGATTTCGGGTATTGATTTTACCAATTTAGAAGTAGTAAATATAGACGAAAAAGGTGGAAAGTTATATGGATAGGTTGGAAATCTCGAGACGAATCTAACTATGGTAATTAGAGGATAATTAATCCATAATTAGCGGATGGTTACTGTAGCATTACTATTGCAAATCATGGATTAAGTAGGCTCATTAGATTCGTCTCGCGATTTACAGCCCATCCATATAACTTTTCACCTTTTTTGTCTACGTTTAATACTTCATGCATCTAAGATTCCCCTTTGATGTGATGGGTGAAAAGATTTCGGGTGGGAACTAAACACGGGCTTTGTTGTTTTTGAACTTGGTAAGGTCAACAAAACAAAAGAGATCAGATTTTTTTTTAAAAAAAAAGCTCTTAAAGCGACACTTCATGAGCAAATATGGCAGTGACACCAGTAACCACGTCAATCAGTGAGAACGGGAGGACAAGGGTTATTTTCTCCTTTTTGGGAGGGTTTGCATGGACAAAAAATTATGTATGGTCACACTCAGTCACTCGGACCTGCCTGTATTGGCCCAATGGCCGATCTTTTTTCTTTTCTTGGGCGATCGCACGCGCGCGTAGGGCAAACGCTAGCTTCTTTTTCTCCCATACTACCTCTTTTTTTTTCCACGAAATCTTTTTCACCAACTGCCCGTCCCGAAAGAAAGGCACTCATCATGCTCGCTCGCGACTCGGAAAGCTGTGTGCCCGGCCGGAAAGGGATGGATCGGAGGGGGCCCAATGGCGTTGCGCTCATCGTCATCGACCGTCGATCTACACCGTATCTGTACCGCAACAAGACACCTCTGAAATCTCGTCGCCATTTCGATCGCGTGGGGTCCTCTGCTCCTCAGGATGCAGATTTTATTGGGTTGACCCAATGACCCAATACCCAAAACTTTGTAGTATGGTGTAAATACCCATTGGGCCGACCCGTAAAAATTTGGTGTCTAACAGTGCCAAATTGACCTGGGTCGTTCGGGTAACCCAATCGGAGTGGTTTCATCCCGAGCTCCTCCGGTTGGTGCGGCGGCGGCGCCTCGCTCCGTCATCGCTTCCCTTGCGTCGCGGGCCAGGCTCTTCTGGTTCACGCGGGAAAGCAGCGCCAACTAGGACACGAACGTAGTCTTGCAAGCCGCCGCCGCTCCGTCACCAGCGGCGGAGGCAGCGAAGCATGCCCGAGCACGAGCCGATCCCGTCGCTGACCAACGCGATCGCAGCGACAGCAGTTAACATCGAACTATCTTCTGGGCATTTTTGGGTTAACTGGTTTCTTTAGTCTATTGGGCCAGTGCAATCCAAAACCCAAAAATGTTGGTAATGGGTAGATCGGGTCAGTCACTGGTTGACCCAAACACAACCCACTTGCATCCTTCTGCTCCTCCTTTCTGCTGGTCTTTGGAGTTTGGGCTGCTGGTAGATCGATCGGTTGTATCCACCGAAAGGAAGCAGGAAAGTCATCGGCTAGCTGCTCACCGGCTAGCTGCTAGCTGCTAGCCTGCTACGCCTCCGAGCAGCTCACCGGCTAGCTGCTAACCTGCTACACGTGGACCCGGGCGGCGACGAGACTTTTTCCGCTCATTCTCTCTGATCTCCATCTCCTCCTGCTGCAAAGGCAGACGAAAATCGCCGGTGCTGCTGGAGCGACTGTGATCCGCCTTCCGCCGCGCGTCGCTCTCGGCCTCTCGATTTGTCACCACCTCTCACCATCCATCCAACATCTGCTAGTTATTGCGTGCTAGTAGAAAACTAAAGTTTTTTTTTTTTCCTTTGCCGGGTTGCCTCCTCCACTCCACCTGGAATGTACCACACTGCTTTGTAAAGGGCTGGAGGTATACGCGATCGATCGATACAGGGAATATATTCCTCGTTTCCTTCGGTATGAAGACTGCCCGGTCCTTACTTTGTATAGCCACTAGTATATCCAACCTCCAGTTGCGTAATGTAATGTACTCCTGCTAGTAAAATGTATAGTGTATTTAAATTGGACGCGTCTTGAAGAGATTTTTTTTTTAAATAAATCCGAGACCTGACGAGCGAGAGCCTGAGACATAGCATATCTTTGTTTTGGTTGTTCATTGTGCAATGCTCTTAAAAGGGTTGTTTACTTTGGGGGAAAAAAGAAGGGTGGTTACGTTTTTACTGCTAACAGGACTTTGTTTGCTGGGAAATCAAATGTGATACTTATTCCCTTGTGCTGAGCCTTTGAAGTCCTTTGGTGACCCTCTTTTCTCGTTTAAAGAGGAAAAATGGCACACTTCTTTTGAAATTTAGAACCAAAAAACAGACCCAGTGCTCCTTCCAATTCCGGATAATTTGCCCACCGGATCGGAGTCCACCTCCCTGCAGCCTGCTACTGCAATCGGCCCACAGCCCAACAACCCCAAACAACGACGGGAGCTACCAAGCGTCAAGTTCAGGTCTTCATGCGCATCAGCACTGACCGTAGTTCCTGAAGAAAAAAACAACACAGTCTCAAAAAAAAAAAAAAAGAAGAAGAAGAAGAAGAAAACAACACTGACCGTTGCCAACAAAGTTCCGAGTCCAGGGCACTGGAAGGCAGACGCAGACCTTCCAACAAGAGGGTGGAGCAGCTGCCGTAGCCATTTTTGAGCATTATGTCTAAGCACTGTGAGCACTTAAATGCAAAGAGGGAGAAACAACACCGAGCCACATATATTTCCCAAGATCCAAATTTACTATGATACATTTCCCAAGATCCAAATTGTGATCCAATCATATTGTTTAGTACAACTTCCAATTTTTTTACTTTTTCCAACAATCATGAACTACCAGCTCAGGTCCAAATTTCAGTGTTTCATCATTTTGCTAATTATCCTCTACGGAGGACACAGGCAGGCCAGTTGCTGCTGCCGACCTCCAGGATTCTAGCTTTGCACAAACCTCAGCCACGACCAGCCTTGACAACAGCAGGCCTGCAACGAGCGCAGCAACCATCAGCATTGTGAAGACCGCAGTCCAGCTCTTGGCAGAGATGTAGCCCGTCAGCAAGGGGCCAACTGCAGCGCCAGCTGAGCCTGTCCCGTCTATGATCGCCGTCACAGTGGCCAATGCCCGGGAGTTGCCTCTCAGGGAGCTGTGTGTCCCAAGGTCTGCAGAGACAGCGGTGGTTATGAGTGCGTAAGGGCCATTCACAAGCATGCCGGCGATGAACATTAGGATGATGTTCCAGTAGAGCGAGATGTTTCCGCATACGCGGTAGAAGAATAGTGCCGGTATCGCAGAAAATGTGAAACTTGCTGCTGTCAGTGCCCGGGCATCCAGGCGATCTGAGATGTGACCGGCAATGATGCCTCCTATAACACCGCCTAAATCAAACAGCGTTGACAGGGCTCCAGCAGTCGAATCTGACAAATACTTTCCACCAACAGCTGGGAGAAACAAGGCAAAAGCAGTCAGTTAATAGATAGAGCATACTGAAGTTAGTTGTTCAAACGCTTATGATGTGATGAAGCAGTAGTACTGGATCTCAATCACCACAGATTAGCATACTAAGATGTGCATCTAGCACTAGCTTTTTTAACAGCTAAGCACAAATTCCGCAGACATCATGCTCTGCCAGTATCATCATATATAGTTGAGGTTATACTAGCAAGATCAGCCTTCTATTAGCCATAGTGCCAATGAAAATGACAGAGCTAATAAATAAAAAATATAATGAACTACTGGGATTAGTCATTTAGATTTTTGCCAGATCCCACCCTAAAAAGTATCTGCTTAATGATTCAATCTAATAAGTACTTGATGACTGATGGCATGTATGGTTACCTACTATCAGTTTGCTCAGTGCTATATCTTGTTGTCTCCATTCTTTCCGTTTTCGAACACTGTTCTCTAAAATCTTACTGCATCAAAACATCATGTGCACGTCCCGACTAAAGGTCAAACAAGTGGTCATTTTTATGCAGTACAAAGTAAAGTAGCAAACTATAGCTATTCGCGTGACAGGAAAAAGAAAAGACAAATTGCATGATTAGTTTCACCAACCTGTGTGGCTAATATAGAAAGGAAGCCAATATAGGAACGTGTAGGCAACTAGCTTGCAGAAAAACAGGCAGAGAGCAAATGGCACTACTCCAGGAATTCTCAACGCCTCAATGAATCCCACTGGCTTTTCTCTTACTTCTGTCTGTCCTTCCAATAAAGGGGTGCCTATTTCATTCTTACCAGAATCATTCAAATGGCCGTCCTCAGATCCAATAGCCTCAGGGCCAGCAGGCAAGAACAGAAACACAATGAACCCAACTAATGCAATCATAACACCAGGAACAACAAACGACCAGCCCCACCCATACTTTAGGAGAGCAGCTGCTATCAGAGAGCCTGATATGTTCCCTACAGAAGTATGGGCATTCCATATCCCCATGATTAGTCCCCTCTTTTTCTTCCCAAACCAATTGCCGACGACTGCTACCACTGAGGGCCACCCAGTTGACTGAAACAGGCCAGCAATCAACTGAATGCCCAAGAAATAGTAGAAGCTGTGTATATTCAGCCAGTATCCAGCTCCGAAAGCAGCCGTAAACAAACCTGTTCCTATCATTCCAATGGTCAGAAGGATCCTCAGATCCACTCTGTCACCGATATGGCCAACAAAGAACATGCCAATTGCATAAATTGCGAGAAATGCCAAATCAATATCCCCAAGCAACGCAGTGCCATTTCTGGAATCGAACGGTGCCCAACCACCATAAAGCACCATGTGGCTCTCAGAAGTATGCAATTTACCAATATTCAAGCATCTAGGCCAGTGCAACAAGCCTAAGTTTGATGTCTTAGGATCAAGAACGCCCTTAACAACACTAGTGGTTTTCCTTGCTGCATGGTAGCTAGCATATGAAAAGAATGTCAATAACAAGGCAAGGGCCTGGCATGTCCTGAGGGATAGAGGGCTCCCCTGAATACACTCGAAAAGATGAATCCCAGGAGGCTTCGTAATACGCATTATTACTGCTGTGCTTAATTGGAACAACACATGAGCAAAGCAGAATTCGGCTCCTCTGCATCCTACTGCGGTACTTGAGTGCATGCCATCTACAAAGGGCAAGAACACCAAACATCAGAATTCCTGTAGTGATTCGGTACTGATTTTTTTTAAAAAAATAAACATAAGCGATGTACTATCACGCATGAAGCAGTTCAAAAGGAAAATTTCACATTATAGTGTAGAAACAACCAAGACAGTAGTGATTCACCCTTTTTTCCCTTATACTATAAAACAAGACCCATTCATTAGATGCAAGCCTGTGTCCATTTCGAATCAGTCATTGGCCAAAGTCTATTCTTAATTCAGTGGGGAAAATACAAGAAGTAAAATTGGAACTTCTAAAATTGCAGGCACATGCAATCCTTTTGCACTGCTCTCGGATTAAACAGGTTGTTCAACCCTGAAGTTGTCTTGAATCCCCGATTAATCAGTTTGAATCGTTCTTTTAGAAGGCAAATTTATACTGGAACCCAGAGATAGGACTAATCTCATTATCTCATCAAAACTGTATTAACACCTATACACAGGTAAAGAACCTACCTGCAAGAAAGGAAAATATAAGCCCAATCGATTACCTCCATGAGATGCGGCGGCGGCGGGGCAGCTTCTCGGAGCCGGAGCGCCGTGGCTGTGGCTTAACTCGAGGATCAGGAGCTCACGGCTCACCGGCCCGCTGCGGCGGCCAGGACAATGCTTATGCTGATTGCTGGGGTTTCTCTCCTCGCCTTCCTTTTTCGATCTCCCAGTGCCAGGGGTTTGCTGGGCCCCTACCCTTTCTAGAGGCAACCAGTTTGCTCTAGCAGCAAATCACTGGCTCTGATGGACACAGCGTCACACACGTGTTGGTATTTTGTGATCCTAAATGACGAATCTCACTAAACACGGACATGGTTAGATCTGATTGAGACAGCTGGAAAGTTTCCGTGTAAAAAGCAAACAGTGCTACCTCAGTTGTCACTCTTGCATCATTTAACTTTTACCTCAACGGGTGAAGTGTCTGCTGCTGAAGCCCAATCATCAACGACTAGCGGATTTTCCGCATCCGGAGATGCAAGCTCGTGTGTACCAGCCAAAACAGAACGATATCTTTTCACTACAGGTACAAATGGTGGCATGACAAGGTCGATTTTGGGAGAAGACTCTAGAACTCAATCTATTGATGATGTCTTTACATATATATATTACACGATAATGGGCTGGACATACTCCACACACACGGCCCAACACTCCCCCTCAAGATGGGTGATAGATATCTATCATTCCCATCTTGTTACATGCTAAATTATATTCTTTGACCTCTAAACCTTTTGTTAGGCAGTCCGCTATTTGACCACTTGTGTTTACATGATTTAGCTCCAATGTGCCATCATCTAATTTCTCCTTGATGAAAAAGCGATCTATCTCCACATGCTTTGTTCGATCACGTTGGACGGGATTATTAGCAATATTGATAGCCGATGAGTTGTCGCACCAAACCTTCGAGGGCCCTTTTCTTAGCACATTCAACTCTGATAAAAGATTCCGTATCCATAACATTTCACTTACCACAAGAGACATAGCTCTATATTCTGCTTCAGCAGTTGAACGTGACACAACTGATTGCTTCTTGCTCTTCCAAGATACTAAGTTTCCTCCAACGAATACACAATAGCCTGAAGTGGATCTTCTATCATCAAGGCAACTCGCCCAATCAGCATCACAATAGACTTCCACATTCAAGTGTCCATGACTCTTAAACATCAGCCCCTTTCCTGGACTACTCTTCAAGTATCTTAGGATCCGATAAACAGCATCCAAATGTCCACTCCTTGGGTCATGCATATACCGGCTCACAACACTTACTGCATAGGATATGTCAGGCCTTGTATGGCATAAATATATAAGACGCCCGACAAGTCTTTGATATTTTTCCTTACTCACTGGATCACCATATTCAGCACATAACTTGTGGTTAGGGTCAATAGGCGTTGATGAAGGCCGACATCCAAGCATGCCAGTCTCGCTAAGTAAGTCTAATACATACTTCCTCTGTGAGAGAGCTATACCTTTTGGAGATCGAGCAATCTCAATGCCAAGGAAGTACCTGAGATGACCAAGATCCTTCACCTCGAACTCCTTACTTAATTTTTTCTTCAGACGATTAATCTCTTCTTCATCATCACCTGTGATGATGATATCATCCACATATACAGCTAAGATTACAATCTGTCGCCCTGAGTGTCGATAGAATACAGTGTGATCCCCATTACATTGTTTGTATGCCATGCGACACAATGCACGCCTGAACCTATCAAACCATGCTCGTGGAGACTGCTTGAGACCATACAAGGATTTCTTCAATCTACAAACCTTTCCGACTATCCCAGGTTTAGTAAAACCAGGGGGAATCTCCGTGTACACCTCCTCTTGAAGGTCACCATGCAAGAAAGCGTTCTTTACATCCAATTGGTACAAGGGCCAGCCAAAGTTTGCAGCACATGAAATCAATGTCCTTACGGTACTCATCTTTGCTACTGGAGCAAATGTCTCATCATAATCAATCCCATATGTTTGACTGTATCATCTTGCAACCAATCTTGCTTTATACCTTTCTACCTTCCCTTCTGGATTTTGCTTCACAGTGAAGACCCACTTGCAACTAACAACTTTCTTTCCAGCAGGTAATTTCACAAGATCCCATGTTTTGTTCTTTTCAAGGGCACTTAGCTCCTCCAACATAGCCTCATGCCACTTAGGATCTTGCTTTGCTTCTTTCCAATCCTTAGGGATTACTACAGACTGGAGTGATGCAACAAACGCTCTATATGCAGGAGACAATGATGCATAAGAGACATAATTACTTATGTCATTTTCAAAGCCATACCTCGATGGAGGCACACCAGCCTTAGCTCGTGATTCTTTCCGTAATGCAATGGGCAAATCATCTGAACCGTATTCTTCTATTTCAGTCGAAGAAATCGGTGACACATCAACGATCTCTTGAGTGGCCGATGAAGAATGTTCAGGAGTTGTTGATGTGATTGTTACTGGAGCCTCTTCCTGAGATCTGTACTTCCTCCTCGTATACACTCTCAAGGGGCCCTTATATCGTGGGTCATCACCTACAGAACTATCCTCTTGGCAAGAAGTTTGATCCAAGTCACCAATCACTGTCTCTATTCTTTGTTGTTGAGGAATAGAGCCTCTAATCACAGCTTCCATCCTCCCTAGATTTTGTTGAATTGGACTGTTTCTAACATCATGGTTCTCCCCCTGTCCATCATCCTGAATTAAGCTCAGATCGTCAAGTTCAAATAATGAGGTCAAATCTGTCTTCTCGCCATAATAGGGTTCTGATTCCCGAAATGTTACGTCCATACTCACAAAGAGACGGTGTTCTGTAGGACACCAACACTTGTACCCCTTTTGACCTGATGAATAACCCACAAATATGCATTTAACTGCTCGCGGATCTAGCTTTCCCACAGAAGGCCTGTGATCCCTAACAAAGCAAGTGCACCCAAATACCTTAGGTGGAACAATAAACTCATTAACTCCTCGTAACATCTCATAAGGAGTTTTCCAATCAAGCAATCTGGAAGGTGCGCGATTAATCAAATATATATCTGTCATCACCGCCTCACTCCATAAGAATTTTGGCACATTCATAGTATACATGAGTGAACGTGCAACTTTCAAGATATGACGGTTCTTTCTTTCAGCTACTCCATTTTGTGGAGGAGTATCTGGACAAGTGGTTTGATGTAATATCCCATGAGCTGAAAGAAAATTACCAAACTCATTATTAACATACTCTGTTCCATTGTCTGTTCCTAGTACCTTAACCCGAGCATCATATTGGTTCATAATGAGTGAGCAAAAATCGTGAAAACATTTCAGCACTTCACTTTTTTGTTTCATGAGGTATATCCAAGTCACACGTGAATAGTAGTCAATGAAGGTAACAAAGTACTTCATTTCACTGACTGAGGTGATTGGGCAAGTCCACACATCAGAGTGAACAAGCATAAAAGGAGATATACTCCTAAGGCCCCTGCTTACATATGTTGCTCTTGTATGCTTCCCATACTCACATGCATCACATACAAGTTTCCTCTTGTCTATTTTATGCATCATCTCCGGAAAAACTTTTGCCATAGTATCAAATGATAAGTGGCCTAGCCGACAATGTTGAAGCATCAATCTTGCTTCATCTTCATTCATACCTGCTATCAAAGCAGCATCTATGAACTTATCATCCTCCTTCCAATCAAGGTACCACAATCCGCCATGCCTAACACCAATTCCAATTTCCTTCCCTGTTCTTCTTTCTTGAATAATGCAATGCTCTCGATCAAATGAAACTCGGCAATCCATTTGATCAACTAGAGCACTCAATGATAACAAATTTACAGGAAAGGATGGAACATGCAAGACTGATGTCAAATTAATTGATGGCGTGCAACTAATAGTACCAATACCTTTGATGGGTTGGCATGTCCCATCAGCAGTTTGGATGGTCTCCTTATGCGTGGATGGATATTGTTTATATGTCAAAAACTCACTCTGAGCACATGTGACATGTCTGGAAGCCCCAGAATCCAATATCCATTCAGAATGTGGAATTCTCATGCATGAAAGTGCTTTACCATGAATACCTTCCAGCTTGATGTCATGTTGCATCATTTCCACCTTTTTTCCTCTTCTGACTTCACCACAACTTGTTGGGTCCGTGCAATGAGCAAATTGACCAATTTCTCTAATCTGGCCAATTTCTCAAGAATTTGTTCAATTCCTTGGTGTTCTCCCATTTTATTCTTGCCAACCAGAATAGCACACCTTATGTAAGTAGCAGCACAACACTGTTCTTCACGGCTGCACAAAGTACCAATTGCCACCAATGTGCACTTCAGAAGAAAAACACACAACACAACAATCTCCTCTTATGCAGCCAATTGCAGTTCTAGGCTGGGCAATGCCTTCCCAATCTCCTCTATCTCCTTCACACAATTCACGAGCACAGCACTAACGCACACAAGGCACCATCAGCAAGCAGCAAGTCCTTTCCGTTATGTAGCTTCTCCTTGCATGCATCAGAGAGCCTCTTCCTTGCTTCTCCCAATCAGCTCAGTACTCGCCCGTATTTTCCACCAGAAGGTCGAAGCAAACAAGAGATTGCCTTCCAAAAAATAACACACACAAGAACCCAGAATTCACTCAGGATTACCTCCAATTGCAGGTCTGCTGCTGCTGCTCCACCAACCGTGAGCTCGAGAAATCCCAATTCCCAACTGAAGTATCACTATGCCCCTGCTAGAAGCAGCACAAAGCACCATCCGTCCTCCGCACGTGTGTCATGCACCCGATCAGCCCACTCCTCTTTCTCCCCCTGCGCAGCACCTCCAATATCGCCACCACCAGAGCACCCTCTTGCGCATCCAGTCTCACCCAAAGGAGACCGGCTTCGATTCTGCACCCGAGCAGCCGATTTGAGCAGCGCTGATACTACAGCCAGCCGGTGCCTGCTAGAAGCAGCACAAACCACCAGCCGTCCTCCGCACGTGTGTCAGGCACACGATCAGCCCCACTCCTCTTTCTCCCCCTGCGCAGCACCTCCAATATCGCCACCACAAGAGCACCCTCTTGCGCCTCCAGTCTCACCCAAAGGAGACCGGCTTCGATTCTGCACCTGAGCAGCCGATTTGAGCAGCGCTGACACTACAGCCAGCCGGTGCTTGAGCTCCTCCGCTGCTCCCCTCCGATTGTTGTCCGCTGCTCGCCGGGGATCGACGGCAGCCACCTCGGGTGGCTACAGTAGCTCTGATACCATGAAGGTCGATTTTGGGGAGAAGACTCTAGAACTCAATCTATTGATGTTGTCTTTACATATACATATACACGATAATGGGCTGGACATACTCCACACACACACGGCCCAACAAATCCAACATACTTTTTCCTCAATGGTTTTCTGACACTGCTTACAGCATGCCATAACTGTTACGATACATAAATTTCATGAGCAACATTTTATTAAAAAAAATGTTTCTCTAGCTCCTAGAAACAATCAATATCAACAAAAAAACAGTAGAAGAATAGTATTGCATAATTTTAGAAGACATAACAACCTTACTTAGACATTCTAAAATGTCACTTAATGTTGTGATATCCCATGGTACAAGATATTTTTTCGATATATGAAACAGAGATGCATTCATAGTACAAGATATGATTATCATAGATCATAGAGGTGCTTAATAAGCATAGACAAAATTCCTTTTCTATAATCGCAGGTAGCAAGTAAACTTACATCTGAATAAAAAATAGAAGAAGCAACCAGAACTCTGTCTCTTAGATTCTGAAACTGGCATATTTAGAATAGGGCCAAGCACTCTGTAAAGAGAGCAATAGCTCCAAACATCAGGAGAAATGATGAGATGTATAGCTGAAAATATTGGATAAAAAGTCATTCCAGAATATGATTGAACATTGAGAAACTGTGGGTCATGATGCAATACAAAAGCATCAGCACCAGTACCAAAGCTCATTTCACCTAAATATCTGTAAAACAGAAAATGGAATTGGAAAGATGTCCCCATGGAGCACTTGCCAGCTTCGCACTAGACACTATTTTCCAATTTACACATATATGCAGTGTTACTGAACTAAGACATTTTTTTTATGATTGCCCTAGAAGTAGGGAGTTCGATATTCCAAAATACTACAAAACTACAAATAGGATGTATCCCTTTTCATGTGCATAGCAAACAGGGCGTACCTCCATCAAGTGCCAGCATGCTTCCAGTTTGACAGCCTGATCCTTCTGAAATCACATTCTTCATGCTAGCATTCCTTGTGAAAATGTCATCTTCCCCACTGTTATCCTCCCTCATTGAAACAAGGATCAACCGGAGCATCCAAAAAATGGCTGGTCGCTACTATCTAGCAACTGATTAAGGGCACCCATAACACCAACCCAGTCCCAGATCCAACGCCAGTAGCAAGGCAACCCCCAAATCCAGAATCTAAAAGAAGTGCCTGCAGCATAGCAACTGACTTCTTTGATTTTGCAGAGAAACATTTTGGTTAAGCATATATTAATAGATGATTGATTGATTGATTCTATAAAGAACGCTGAACATGAATTGGGATAAGCAGAAACCTAGTGCAGCCACTGCCAACTGCAAGTACTCATGTCTGCACAATTCATCATAGTCTTATTAGGAAGATCGAACAGAAGCACAAATTAGACAGCCAATTCAGATCATAAGGAAACTCTAATGGTTAGGCAATGTTGAACCATAGAACTTTTTATCCCAAAAAAAACTAACCGGGGCCCAACACAGTAAGCAAGCAGGCTTAATGATTTGCCTCGCACAAAGGCTTACATTATGAAGAACAGACTCTCTGCACAAATGAATATGATGGTTGATTGATGTCTATAAAAAAACGACCAACTTGGGAACATAGTGATAACTGCAAGGCTAGCCCCGACTGACTCTTGTTTGCACAATTCATCACAATAAGAAGCCAATTCAAATCATTAAGGAAATTGTAATAGGAAACAAGCACGAACCTAAGAAAATTCTCAAAACTATATATCTACCAAAAGCGCCTATCTTAAGTTCTTAACTCCTGCATGCCAATTGAGTATTCAGACATGCATATAACTCCTAACGACAGTAGCCTATCAATCGAACACGGCAAGCTTCTGGTACTCCGCGCCTGAGATGGCCGCCATCATGACAGCCTCCGGGCTCACCACGCCATCGTTCTCCAGGAAGAGCTTGACCAGGTTCTTAGAGAAGCCGCTCACCATCGCGACTCCCGGCTGTGTAGAAGTCACCGGAACGGACTGCGACTCCCTCAGGTTCCAGAACACGATCTGCGGCACCGCGTCACCGTAGCCGGCGTCCTTGAACTTGCGGCAGATGACCTGGTAGTCCGTCTCCCAGGGGCGCGCCGACGCCTGGTCGAACTCCATGTCACTGAAAACGAAGACGGTCCTGATCATCTTGTCCTTGGGCAGCCGGGCGTCCACCGCCGTGCGGAGGATGCGGTCGAACACTGCCTGGAAGTTGGTGTTCATCTGCCACTCCATGCGCTTGATGAAGGTCATCTTCTGGGTGAGGGTCTTGCCCTCGATCTTGTGGATCTGGGGGGTGGAGCTGAACGTGATAACCCTGCCGCCCCACGGCTTGTCGCTGAGCTCCGAGATGAGCAGGCCCAGCGCCACGCACACCTCAATTGGCGTGCCGCCCATGCTCCCGGACACGTCGCACACGGCGATGCAGTTGCTCAGCGACCCCTTCTTGCGCAGGTCCTCCACCATGCGGCGCCACTGCAGCTCCGACACGTCGTCAGCCTCGCCGGCGAAGGCGGCGTGCGCGATCTCGTGTGGCAGGAGCGCGCCGGCCGCGATCTTGGCCTTGCCGGCCTCGACGTCCTCGAGGTACTTGTCGAAGCGCGCCTCGTCGTGCTTCTTGAACAGGGCCTTGTAGCGCCTCATGGCCACGGACGCCACGCGGGCGTAGGGCAGCTCGGACCACCGCTGGGCGCTCATGTACACCTCCGGGAGCTCCAGGACCTTCCGCAGCGGCACCAGCACCTCGCGGCGGAGACGGTGGAGCACACGGTAGGCGTAGTGCTCCTCCGACAGGTCGGCGTAGTCTGGGCTGGAGTCGCGGGGGAAGAGGCGGCGGGCGATGGCCTCGCAGAGCAGCGTCGTCCTGTCGAACGACGAGCCAGGCGTGGGGCACCACTTGGCGGCGAGCCCGATCTTCCTCTTCTTGCCGCCGGGCGCGAGCTGCTCGAGGTCGGAGGCGAGGAGGTCGGCGAACAACTGCGCGACGCAGTCGAACAGGAAGCGGTAGGCGCCGTCACCGTAGTACGTCTCCAGAGATTGCACGGCGAGCTTGGCCACCTTCCGCACCCCATTCGTCATGGGGATGTCCTTCTTCGTAGCAGTCGCCGCCTCCTTGTGATCCACCTCCATGGCCTCGGACTTGCGCTTGGTGCCGGCCAGGCGGGCGGCACGGACCTCGGCGACCTTGCGCCTGATCTTCGCGGTGGCGACATTGGCCTTGGCGAGCTTGCGGACGTCGGCGCCGTGGATGAGGCGGTAGAGCAGCTCGGGGAAGTCCTTGAAGTAGCCGAACTCGGCGAGCGCGGGGAGGTTGCAGGCGAGCGTCTTGGGGTGGCGCTCGTGCAGCCAGAGCGCGGCGGCGTAGAAGCCCTCCTTGTCGGACTTGCCGGTGCCGCGCACGCCGCGGAGGTTGGCGACGAGCTTGAGCGCGGTGAGCGGGTCGCGGGCCCAGGCGACGGCGAGGAGCTGGCGCACGCGCTCTGGCGGCGTGTCGGGGACGACCTGGAAGAAGAGGTCGAGGCAGGGGTTGCCGGTGGCCGCGTAGGTCGCCGAGTTGTTCTCCGTCAGCGTCATGCGGGGCCCATTGCCGCCGTCGAAGGAGGGGGCGGGGGCGTCGTCGTTGAAGCAGGCGTCGAGGAGGTCGAGGAAGGGGTGGGAGGCCGGGGCCTCCGCGGCCTCGGCGGGCGGCGCCGCCGGGCGAGCGCCGCGGATCACGGGAGGGCCGAGGAGGAGGGGGGCCATGGCGGCGGGGTCGATCCGATTCGACGGGTTTCTGCTAGGGTTTTGCGGTGGGGAAGACGGCGACTCGATTCGGCGTGGGTCTCGTTTCGATCGCGCTCTGCTATATAGGACGGACCGGGCGGCTGCTTTCTTGCTCCGTACGGAGCTTCGTCGTGACCGGGGCGTCCGGACACTACGGGAAATCGCCTGTTCACCGTGTGCCATTTTGCACACGGTAAAGCCTTTTGCACACGGCAAACATTGTTGCCGTGTGCCTTTCAGGCTTCGCCGTGTGCCCTTGGCACACGGCAAACCCTTCGTTTCCCGTAGTGGGACTCGTTGAACTGCTCGCGGTCGGTTCGGTGAGGCTAGAAACCTGGCGCGCCTATAGAGTAAGACCGCCCAATGTTAATTTTCCTATCGCGCAGCGCTTCCTCTGCTTCCGGTCGATGTGGACGTGTGTCCTTGGCCCCACCACTTGCCCATCTCCCAGAAACAGCGTCCGTCGGTTCGTGGCTTTCCCTTCCCTTCTCTTCTCCATGACTTCTCTCATTCCAATTCCCGAGAAACCAACGGCAACCAGAAGAGGATTATGCAGCGGCGACGAGCGAGGGAGCGAGCGACGGCGGCCTGACGAGCGGACGAGAGCGGCAGGGCGGGCCCGATTAGCTCCCCGCGTTGGAGCACACCGCGGACACGGCGAGCGACGACAGGCTCCTCGCCGGTCCGCCTCGCTAGCTCGGTAGCTCCGGCGGGCGAGGCCGCATCTCCGAGCACCACCCCTCGCAGGAGTGGCGGTGGAGCCGCAGCGAGTAGCGCCGAGGAGCGGCGATAGGCTGCGCGGCGAGTAGCGGTGGGGAGCGGCGACGCCGGCGAGGTCCGCCGCCATTGATTTTTTTCTATTTTAATTTTTTCTTTTCTTTTTTTGACATTTTTATCTAAAATTTTTTGTTCTCCAATTTTTTTCATACCAAAAGTTTTGGTGCAAGATTTTTTTTACAAAAATCTGTTCAAAATGTTTTTATTCTGCTTTTTCAAATTTTCTTTAAAAATTTATTTCACAAAATTTCTGTATTCTTTTGTTAGTTTTTTTTTTCAAAACCTTTTGTTTCCCAAAATTTTTGTTTCCAAAAGTTTTGACTCTTTTGTTTTCAAAAATTTTGCTCCCGGAATTTTTTTCCATGCCCAATAGTTGTGGTGCGCACGGACGACTAGAATGTGGTGCACACCCACGGGCAGGCTCAGCTGTCGGAGAATCGTGCGGCGGGAAGGCTCCCACCGCGCGCCCGTAAACTTGACACCCCCGTAAGACCGGACCCGTCATGTGACTTTTTTTATTTTTTCTGGACAAAAGTCATGTGACATTGTTGTTTAACAAAAATAGGTGCGCTCCATTTGAAGCAAGTTGAGTGCAGACAACCTTGCACACATACTGCAAGAAAGCAGGGAATATCAATAGATAAATAACTAATTTTTGTACCACAACGTTTACTCAAAGAAGAACAATGTCTTGCACTTTTATTGGCTTTGAATTTCCAAGAGAATTGTTTTATAAATGCTTCTCACATACGTAGTAGTTAGTGCATCTCATTGAAAGATGCTACCAGGTGAATAAATCGTCCTCTTTTTTCAGATAGATTTTCTGTATTTAAGTTATTTTGTGCAGATGGACACGTTTTTATTGATTATTTACATGCTAGTTGAAATGTATGTTTTCTGAAATGTACAAAGTGATTTTTTGTAATGTGAGGCATCCGAAAGAAATGAAGGTACTAACCAGTGACTGCTATGGTCTGTGAATGCTGAACAGGCTGTGTGCGTGTTTGTGATGGCATTCAGCATGAGACAATATAGATGCAGAAGTATGAAGGACTGCAATAAACCTGCGACAAGACGTGGAAAGATGTAAGATCGGTTGCAGAGCCAATCATGATAATCGGCACTGAAGGATATTCACTTGCTACTTTCAAGTTTGTTCAATTGCCTCATAAATATTGGAGCCTAGCTGCAATCCTTGTTCCCTTTTGATGGAAGTAGTAGTCTACAAGTCCAAGTGAGATGGCAAAGCAATTTCAGATAAATCTATTGATGATTTCATTTTAGTAACTCAATTTTTGTTTCCATTTTATGTAAACAAAAGTCGCTGATCAAGCATAATGTTGGTCTGCTCTGAACTCAATGAGGTTTCTATCTTACAGGTAAGAGAAGAAGTTGCTGAAACAAAACTGACACCTCATAGAATGGCAATTCTGATTGTATCAGGACACTTTGAGGTGGATCCTGATCCATTTAGCTCAGAACTTGAATTGATGAACAATGTCTAGATAAACAGGAGGCAAACTTAATGGAAGAGCAATCACCGAATCATTTACATTTATTATGGTGCCGTTCCATGGACAACTCCAGTCCAGAGATGGACGTGGGCACTGTAGACAGAGCAGCATGTCAAAATGAGGACTCCATATAACCATGTGTCTGCTACATCAAGGAAAAAAAATTCATAAACCAAAGCTTTTCAGCTTAAAATGAACGTAAATTTTGAAAGTGCAAAATTCAACCAACTTGTTCTAGATTTGGACTGTCTGTAATAACAGGATTTGGAGTGACTGCAATAACAGGTAGCTATTTTTCAAATTGTATTCCTGGAGTTTATATACTTGGTTTGACTTGTAAAATGTCCTTGAGCAATGGAGCTTCCAAAATTTGTAAAGTTTTCACTCTATATCTTTCAATTCTTTATAGTCCTGGCCCTAAAACAGCCTGAATAGTCAAGGTGAATGTTTTCAGGAAGAGTAACAACCCATGCATACTGCAGCCCTGTCAAGTTTCATCAGGTTTAGATCTCTTTTTACCATTGCTGGCTGCCGTAAATCCCTCAAACCGACGGGGGCGGGGGCTTTCTTGCTCCGTACGTACGGGGCTTCGTCGTGACCGGGCGCGGGCGGGACTCCGGGACGGAGAGAGAGAGAGAGGTGGGTGCCCGGGGCGTCCGGTCTCGTTCAACCGCTCGCGGTCGGTTTCTTCGTCTTGGATTCGTTTCGACTGGGGCGGGATCGTGATCGCGTGAGCTTCACGTCACGAGGAAACCGACGGGTCTGACGTGTCCCACCAGGACCCCCAATAAAATCTCGGGCCCCGTCCTGCGAAATCGATCGATCCTTGCACGCCCCCAATCTCATCTCCCATCCGTCGGTTGGAAACCTAAACCCGCCGCCGCCTTAGCCATGGCCCCGCCCGCCTCCGCCGCGCTCCTCGGCCCTCCCGTGGCCGCCGCCGCCGTCAACACCAACACCAACACCGCTGCCGCTGCGGATCCCAAGCCCACCCGCAAGCGCTACGAGTCCGACTCCGACGACGACCAAGACATGCCGATGGCGGCGAAGGAGGCGCCGCGGTCCGCGCGGGCGCTCTCCTACGCCTCGTCCGGCGACCCGTGCGTCGACTTCTTCTTCCAGGTCGTCCCCGGCGCGACCTCGGGCGCCGACGTGGCGGCGCTCCTCGACGTCGCGTGGTCCCGCGACGCGCGCGCCGCGCTCAGGCTCGTCTGCCACCTCCGCGGCGTGCGCGGCCTGGGCAAGGGCGACAGGGAGGGCTTTTACGCCGCCGCGCTCTGGATGCACGCGCGCCACCCCAAGACGCTCGCCGGGAACCTCGCCGCCTTGGCCAGGTTCGGCTGCCTCAAGGACCTCCCCGAGATCCTCTACCGCGTCCTCCACGGCGATCGCATGGAGGAGGAGGGCGACCCCCGCAAGCAGCAGCAGGACGGCCGCCACGGCACCAAGCGCCGCCGCAGCGACGGCGAGTTCCAGGCCGCCAAGGAGAGGAGGCGCCAGGAGGAGGCGCAGCTCGCGCGTACGGCGCTCACGCGCTACGAGTCCGACGAGGCCTTCCGCTTCCTCTACGACCGCGTCGCCGAGATGTTCGCCGAGATGCTCAAGTCCGACGTCGAGCACCTGCGCGCGGGCGACACATCCAAGATCGGCCTCGCCGCCAAGTGGTGCCCGTCGCTCCGCTCGTCCTACGACCGCGCGACCCTGCTCTGCGAGGCCGTCGCCCGCCGCATCTTCCCCCGCGAGTCCAGCCAGGAGTACCTCAACATCCCGGACAAGCACTACGCCTACCGCGTCCGCGACCGCCTCCGCCGCGAGGTGCTCGTGCCGCTGCGCAAGGCGCTCGAGCTCCCGGAGGTGTACATGTGCGCCTGCAAGTTTGAAGAGCTGCCGTACGCGCGCGTGGCCTCCGTCGCCATGCGCAAGTACAAGGAGGTGTTCCAGAAGCACGACAAGCACCGCGTCTCCACCTTCTTCGACGAGGTGCGCACCGGCCACGCCAGGATGCCCGCGGACGGGGTGCTGCCGCACGAGCTGATCGCCGCGGCGCTCAAGGGGGAGCACGACGAGGCCGCGGAGCTCCAGTGGCGCCGCATGGCGTCCTCCCTCGCTGCCGAGGGCCGCCTGGCCAACTGCATCGCGGTGTGCGGGCTCTCTGGTGCCGCCGCCGCCGCGGACCAGCCCGCCTCTGCGGCCGCCGTCGCGCTGGGCCTCCTCATCTCGGAGCTGAGCCAGAATCCATGGAAGGGGCGCGTGATCACCTTCAACGAGACGCACCAGCTGCACAAGGTGATCGGCGCCAACCTCAAGGAGAAGCTGCGGCCGCTGGTGGCCGCCATGGCGGCGCACAACAAGGGCGCGAACCTGCAGGGCGTGTTCAGCAGGATCCTGCAGCTGGCGGTGTCCGGCGGGCTGCGCAAGGACATGATGGTGAAGAGGGTGTTCGTGCTGAGCGACATGGACTTCGACGGGTGGACCGGCGCCACGTGGAAGACAGAGTACCAGGGCATCTGCGACAAGTTCGCTGCCGAGGGCTTCACTGTGCCGCAGGTGGTGTTCTGGAACGTGGGCACGTCCAAGGCGTCGATGCCGGTGGTGGCGGCGCAGGAGGGCGTCGCCCTGGTCAGCGGCTACTCCAAGAACCTGGTGAGACTCTTCCTGGAGGCGGACGGCGAGCTCACACCAGCAGCCGTCGTGGCCGACGCCATCTCTGGCCCAGAGTATGACGCACTGGAGGTGTTCGACTGAGGTTTTCATGTGTTGCTGATCGGTCGTTGGTGTTGCCGCTAGCTGTAGCAGCAGCAGGTTTTGCTGATCAGTACCTTTTTGGTCTTGTTTCCGTTATCACTTAGTTTGAATCGATTGCTCTTAGAAACAATTCTTCAATACTTATCATATAAATTTGATTGGTTTGGTTTCCTCGGTATGCATTGTCGTGAAAGCATTTTCTGAGTTTGGCATCCTAGCTATAAGGTTCTGAATGGACGCCGAGATCAGGCCGGCAACCGTCATGGGCTCATGGCCGATGCCAGTAGTATACGTTCACATGCAAAAGCAAAGAATAATTTATGGCAGAAGATTAACATGCGTGAGCTCGGTTAGATACAGTTTGACCCAAGTTTGTTTTTCCGTACACGGACATGGTTAGATCTGGCTGAGAAAGGGAAGTTTCCGTGTGAAAATATTCATGAATAATACCCTTTTTTTCTATACGGGGAGTGTAAAATCGCTGATGGACTCGTGGCAAACGGATTACAAATCAACGGGACGATCGCTGATGTAGTGATGTGTGCCACGAGTGCAACAGTAAGCGTGCTATCGGCGCCCCTTTTGGACGATGGCCACATGGCTATACACATGTGAACAACGGATTGAGAGCGCAAGTCGAAAGTGTCAGTCAATTTCTTGGACGACATTCTGTACAAGGACGCAGTGACAAGTGACCGACCACAAGTCGATGTTGCACACTACACAACTAAAGCGACTTAGCAGAGACACTACTACTAGCAATAATTACATTTGGATGTTATAAGCCGCGACACAGAAGAGCAGGACCCTTTTCGCAGCGTGGAACGTTTCACGGCATCCTAGGATGGCAAGGTCCATGATCGGAGGAATGTTTCTTCTGCACCAGCAGGCAGCAGCACCACAACGCAAGACAGGCTGCCTGCTGCTGCTCTTCTTCTGTACATATATCCAGCCTGTACATCTTTACAGTTACAGCAGATTCCTCTGGAACCTCTAAAGTCAGAAGAGGTGGCCACAATTGTTCACGGCTCGAGAAACCCATCGGTTTCGTGCAACACTGACATGTCTGCCATCTTCGAGTTCACTGCAGCATCAAAGGACACTCATCAAGTGAGATATGATGGATATTAGTAGCAGAAATGGACACTCTGCGTGCCAGACGCAAACCTGTCAATTGGGCCGTGAAAGTAGCTTAGCGCTGATCTCAGGTGCATTATCCAGTCAGGTCTGAAGAGCTACTGATTATCATAGTGCACCTGGGTTATTTGCAGCAGGACCCGTGAAGACTATTAGCTGCTTATCAGCTGTTGAAACCAGAAGGCTGGTGTTCTCTTCGTTTAGAGCGAGTGCCGTGACGTCCTGCCCTTCTCCCAGCTTCAGCGTATGAATTACCTGGCAGTATATACTTAACTGCTTAGAAATTTGCACTGGTGAAATCAGAAGTAACAACGCATAACAAAACACAAAAAGTTGCGTTCAATGTTCACCTCAAGATTGTATAGATCAAGGAGGCAGATAGAGGGTGCATCAACAGAGAGCCTGGTCTCGTTTGATTCTTGTACATCCTCATCACCACTGCGCTTGTCAAGCTCGTAATCATCTTCTGTAGCATTACTGCCGTCATGATTGCAATTGCTAGCCGAACAAGTTCCGATTACAGCAAACTGTCCATCTGCAGAAATCTCAATGCAACTGATTCGTCCAAAGAAAGGTGACAGAATCGACGTGGCAATAGGGATTCCGTTAACAGTGAAGGTGGATAGTCTTTTCTCGGATTCATTCCAAATCAATACAATTCCTTGAGAAGATAAGCATATGGAATGGGCTTCCGGCACATCAAGCTTCTTTATGAGACGACCTGTCCTCAAGGAATGTAGCAGGATACCAGACACACTCGAAGATGATGCAACGAGTCCCAGGTCAGAACTAACAGAACAGCAGGTTACTTCTCCAAGATGACCTCTTAGTATATGCATAGGACCTTCGATTCGTCTCCTCCTGTAGGTTTCTAGATTTTTGCTTGGACTACTATCGCTGCTGCTACTACCAGTGTCTAGAGGACTACTAGGTGTTGTTGGTGTAGATGGTGGAGGTTCTGGAGCATTTTTCTCATGTGAAGAACCCACCTGACGCATCCTCCAAAGTATAACTGTTGTGTCACGAGATCCCGAAACAAGATAATTGCTGTCTGCAGACAGTGCGAGACAGGTCACAGGAGCAAGATGCCCAAATGCAGTTTCGACGGTCCTTGCTCCATCTGCTGAGATCATCTTTACAGAGTTATCTGCATGCCTGCCTATAGTTGAAGAAGAAAAAGGACGTCAGGAACAGCTTCAGAACAGTTAGCATTCCAGGACAGAAAATAAAAACAATATAGTAAGCCAAAAATATGCGGCATTTTATTTAGGAACCAATAAGAAAAGTAGTTTGATACCATAACTTTTTATGTTTCAAACTTAGAAGAACCAGGAGGGTTCTGTTAAAAAAGAGAGTAAAAAGTGTATGTAAGAGAGTGGAGAACGCCAGTTTTGAACAAGTAGCCTCAAAGGAAAAGGTTGAACTGCAATGAAATAATTACCAGTTATAACTTCTTTGTCACACGTAACAACAACAGCTGATGAATTTTGAACTGCAGATGCAGCAAATGCTACAGCTCTTGGAAACTGATAGTCTTCTGTAGAACCTGAAGATCCTTTAAAGATGCGAAATATAGCACCACCGCTTGAATTTATGGCATTTTTTCCATGATGAAAGAGGAAAGGCGCCCCTAGCCCATCTGGAGTATTTGGCTGCCAATGGTGCAACGCCACATGTACCGTGGGAACATTGGAATCTATAACTACGATACAGTCTTTGGATATAAGCAATGCACTTGCAGGAACATTGCAGTGATCTGGACTAGGAAGGGTATAAGATCTGACTTCATTTGGGTTCCGGAATATTGTCTACATGGAAAAAGATAGAGAGATGTCAAGTTTAGTACATCATGAAGTATCATAGTGATACAAAAAAAAGCAACTGACTGTTCTTGAGTGGAAAAATACAATAGTACTAGGGGCTAAGTTGTCTCCCTTGTCATTCAACCATCATTAATGTCAAAATTGCATGGAACAAGGAGCAGCACCAACGTCAACAGATCACGTTTAGTTAGAGTACTAAAGAACATCTAATACATGCTGTCAACTTATCATATGCCCTAGAAGCAAAGTTGGAGATGGATGTAACTTAATATCACAGTGGTGCTTGTAATCTTTACCTGCAACTGTAAGATATCAGTCAACGGCCTTCTTCTTATGTGTGGAACTGTCAGCAGTTGGGATGGCGTCTGTCCAAAATAAGATATTTGATTTTGTGTAGCTCGCCGTTGTACCTTCAGTATTTTTAGTAACATGAGCATTTGTATGTTAAAACAAATCTGAGAAAGGAATGCATAATACTTACGGGATCAGTGATTTTATCAATATCCACCATCCCATCATATGTAACATGAGGAAAGACATTGTTGGCTACCACTGCTTCTTTACCTCTTTGTTTATATCTGAAACAAGTATTCAGTGACATAAAGATGGATAACATCAATACAAAGCCTCTTAAGAGAAACTTAGGATAGTCAAAAAATACTTTCTTCCTTAGTTCTTTTAAGAACAATGTGTATACTGACTGTCAGTGCTGCTAAACATAGAAATCGTATTCCAAGGATCCATTAATCACATAAGTAAACATACAGGCACGACAGCAACTTACTTAGTGGCCAATTGAAAACAAACGTTATGGGTTTAAAGAAGTGATAGGATTTGATGATATTGCAAAAATAAAAAGTAGGGCAAATGATTGAGTAAAAGGCGAATGCAGTTACAAGTGGCAACAGAAAAGCACATAACTAACATACCCAAATATTAGATCGATCCATTCATGCAAACGAGTGGAGACATGATCACTCTCGAGAGCTTTACGATGTATATGAATAAAATCAACAGGGTTCTCAGCCCAGGGAGGCAATGCTACAGAGCCTGCAATAATACTCTAGCATTAAGGTTTCAGTTTCACTGCCTTATTTGTACGGATTGAAATGAAACTCACCTAGTATTCCGCTTGAGTTCATATTAGTAAATACCTCAGGAAGGTAAAACAACTCTGGAACCTAGAAACGCAATCACACGATCAGGTTCTAGTAGGAGATTCCTAATAGACTTCTGCACCAAACAATGCACAGTATCCATTGAAAATACATCAAAGAAGCACTTGTTTCACTGAAACTTACTAGCTCTTTTACATCATTCATGCCCTCAAGAACACTGTTCCATGTTCTGGCGACATCAGAGAACACGCAATCATCATGATCTAACTTGGCACCTTGCAACTGAGCAGAGAGGGTACTAAAAGGCTCTATCCTGGCAAGATAATATAATACCTGCAATAAAGATAATATAAATTTCCAATGTACTCGCAGTTAAGGAATTTTTAAAACAAATCATATAAGTCATGCCAATCAACTAAAGAATGGTTTTTTATTGAAAAGTAATGAGCGGCTTAACAGATACGTATGTCTTAGTCCCAACAAAAGGCACAAGCAATCACTGAATCAAAACTCAAAAGCATATGGATTTCGAAAAGATGTACCGTGCCAGGACTAGAGTAATGTGAACTGTAATGAAAATTTGGGATGATTGGATCCTTGAAACTGGAGTAATGATCTTGGAATTTCTTCAACCGTGCAGGATTTAGTGCACCAATTGGCTGCATAGGAAATTATCAAGTATAACCAGTGAAATGAATGGAAATACAGTTCAACAATTACATGCAGGACCCAGACTATCAAGGAAAGGGGTATGTTATTACCTTTGAAAGATCTCGGTATGTGGAAGGACTTTCCAAATCCAAGGTTTTGGACTTGTAATCTGCTAATACCCATGGAAAAACAGGATACTGCAGAAACAGATATAGAACATAAGGAACAGTACAGGACTTGTTGCTCTCAGGAATGAGAATCATGTAGTAAAAATAAATGCCTGAGTAACATCATTGTAACTGCGGCCAGCAAGAGTGTTCAGTTCCATCAAATACTCGAAATTGCTAATCTGCACAAGCAAAGTATACTCAGATCTTGATACTTAATGCATAGGCTGCACTGCTACAGAAATGAAATTATTGTGTTCATGTACCTCCCATTTAGCCCAGCGCTCCATCAACTGTGTCTGCTTGAGGATTTGCTCAGGCCTCTAAACAATATATTAAATTAGTGGCTCTGAAAGGACTAAAAACAAACTGGTTTCTGAATTGTACAGAACACTTACTTGGGTAGCAAGGAAAATGTCGTTCAAATAAGGAGGTTTGGTGTGAATAATGGCCCGATAAGCATGTGTACGTGCTCCTGCATCCTGGATAAAATTCAAGTACAATTCCAAAAAGGTTATTCACCTATTACACGCATGTGATTCAAATAATGTGGAATAGACTCTCATCAAGGACGTACCTCGAAATCAAATAAGAAGTTTGACCTGTCTACCATGAATAATTCCAAAGCGCTTTGACGTAGCAGATATCTGCAGCAATTCATTTATATCAGTGTGACTCAGAGAGAGCTATTCATTTATATCCGCAGCAATTCATTTAGTGCTAATTCTGTAGCATACATATATACGAGCAGGCATCAGATGATCTAAAAGCTGAAAACACCACCACTAATTAAACCTTTTTATTTGAAAATCATAAGCTCACAAGTTCCAAAATGTACAAGGCGGTAAAAAGAACCCTTTACCTTCTACTATAAATCTGATGAAGTGATGATATGAACCAGCTTCGATCTCTATCTTGCTGATCATATTGGCCACTAGTTGATGCAATATCATCCATATAACTGTCACCCATATGCTCATCAACTATAAAGTTAATCCTCTTTGACGTGACCTGAGAAAAATATTACACACTAGGGTTTAAGATATCCATTAGCATATTGGATTGGGAGATGAAACAGAATAAATGACAGAAAACACAAGAAAGAACTTGTAATAATACCAAAATCACAACTAGTCCATATGACAAAACTAACTAGCTAAACCCATTAGTGAACAGACATTAAATTTTTATGCAGTCAGGTCAATATATAAGTTACAACTTTATATATGCATAAGAGAAGCATGGCTTCATGCACTCATTTTATTCAAACTTCATTTTAATTAGATTTAGATGATATTGTCATTATGACACTGATTAGAAGTTTGTTTTGGTTCAACATACACCATGTACAACTATATAGTGAAACCACGTACATTAGAACACACTTACTTGGAAGGTTCCTCGTACAACCTTTAACGGCCGAATCATCATTGAAGGAAGTTCAATAATAATTCGCTCGTTACTAGGCCTGTAACCAGGTGCAACTACTGTGGATCGGACCAAGTTGCGAACACCGGAAAAGTCAGAACTTCTTGAATCTACTGATCCTGTTAAAGACTGATCAGGTGGCGATGAATTTGTCAGTTGATCATCTACACTGCTGCAAATATTATCGGTTTCACCCTGCACAATGTGTCCATGTCCTCCATCCACTGTAATCAAAGAACTTGTTGAAAGAACATTGGTAGGTAAAGAGTCTCCATGTTCTGATTGGCATGCATTGGAGTCTGCACCATCACAAAGAAACTTATGCTCCCCATAATTAGCAGAAGCACCCAAGTAGTTCAACCAATTGTAGTTCCTTTTCATAAATCTTCTCATTCTTAATGAACTTTCAGTTAGATCTAACTTCCAGAAAATCTGTGTGCAAAAATGGAAATGCACAACAGTCATCAATAAGAAAAAAATCATGCATGTCATTTAGCGTTACGATGCAAGTTTTTCCTGAATGGAAAAAGTGATCAATTCAAGGTCATTATAAAGTGCAGCAAAGGGAATTGTTTCTTATAATAATCAAATATAACAAGGAAGCATTAAAGGAAACACGACAGAACTATCACCGTACACTATCAGGGGTGCACAGTAGTTCTCCAAAAGGACCGTAGAGTCTACTTGTCTCTATCAAGCAATGAAGAAGATGCCGCCATGCCCGAAGTCCAATTAACATGCAACTGCGGTTCAATATTTCAACCTGTGTTCGCCTCTCCATCTGCAGGCCCAAAAGTTACCTTCAATGATGCATAGAAAATTCTAAATATCAGAGTCAAAGTGTTCTAGTCCATGACAAGTTGACAGCATACCTCAACTCGCTGCAAATTTCGTGCTAAGGCGAAACTGGAAACAAGAAGTGCAACATATTTGTACGAAAGGGCAGAAAAATCCCTTCCTGAAACAGATTTTGAATCAGCAGACTGCAGACACTCCATCCATGCAGCACCCATAGCTTCAGATGTGTTCCACCTTTGGGCTCTCTCAATATCACCGGCAGATCTCCTTTGTCCTGAAGTTGCCATTGCTACAGCACTAAGACCCCTTCTCGAACCAATCTTTGCACTACGCTCAAGGTCACGAGCAGCAGCCAAGGCTGCAGCTTTCGCGGCTGCTTTGTCCTTTGGTGCCGATGTAGGTAAGCTTGGTGTAGTATCTAAAGGCTTCTGAAAACTAGAGAATGTGTGCAATTTAGCTGATCTACGCTCAAGCAATGAGGTGTCACGCCTACGCAACTTATTAGTTGGCGGTGCTATTGTTTCTGTCCCAGAGGCACCAGCAGCAATCATGGCTAATGCCATTGCAACTGGTGGAGAGGCAAAAGCAGCAGCCCATCCAGGTGATATCATTGAAACACCAACCTGAGATCAAAAGAAATGAAACAAAATTATCACCATGAACAGATGGGACTTTGTAAAAAAAATAGATGTGTGATCTTTATCCAATAGAAAACGGTGTGCTACCACAGCTTAAAGTTCACTAAGACTTAACCAAAAACACCCCATGAATTATTTCACAAAAGAAAAATAGCAACAATGAGAGAACTGGTAAGTCCTCTACAACCCACAGTTTAGAGAACATATAAATACACAATAAACAAGTTAACCACTAGGTTTAAGGCAATGTACCAAATACAGTTTCCTTTGCAAAATTAGTATTTTTCAGAAAGCTATAAGATCAAAAAAAAAATCACATTTCTCAGAAACAACCTGCTACAACAACAACAACAACATAGCCTTTTGTCCCAAGCAAGTTGGGGTAGGCTAGAGATGAAACCCAAAAGAAACAACGATTAGAAAGACATAAAACGGCACAAGGGGTAAGGTTAGGGGTAAACAAAAGAAGAAACAAAGATCACGGTTCAGGCACGTTGATTGCTAGTCTCCAAGCGCTCCTATCTATAGCTAGTACCAAGAGTCACTGATACAACATGAGCACAAGCACAGTGCGACCTCAGTTGTCACTCCTGCATCAATTAACTTTTACCTCAACGGGTGAAGTGTCTGCTGCTGAAGCCCAATCATCAACAACTAGTGGATTTTCTGCATCTGGAGATGTAAGCTCGTGTATACCAGCCAAAACAGAACGATATCTTTTCACAACAGCTACAAATGGTGGCATGATCAATCCAACATACTTTTTCCTCAATGGTTTTCTGTCACTGCTTACAGCATGCCATAACTGTTATGATACATAAATTTCATGAGCAACATTTGATTAAAAAAATGTTTCTCTAGCTGCTATAAACAATCAATATCAACAAAAAGAAACGGTAGCAGAATAGTATTCCATAATTTTAGAAGACCTAACAACCTTACTTAGACATTCTAAAATTTCACTTAATGTTGTGATATCCCATGGTACAAGATATTTTTTTGATCTATGAAACAGAAATGCATTCATAGTACAAGATATGATTATCATAGATCATAGAGGTGCTTAATAAGCACAGACAATTTTCCTTCTGTAAAATCGAAGGTAGCAAGTAAACTTACCTCTGAATAAAGAATAGAAGAAGCAACCAGAACTCTCTGTCTCTTAGATTCTGAAACTGGCATATTTAGAATAGGGCCAAGCACTCTGTAAAGAGAGGAATAGCTCCAAACATCAGTAGAAATGATGAGATATATAGCTGAAAATATGGGATAAAAAGTCATTCCAGAATATGATTGAACATTGAGAAAGAGTGGGTCATGATGCAATACAAAACATCAGCACTAGTCTCAAAGCTCATTTCACCTAAATATCAGTAAAACAGAAAGTGGCATTGGAAAGATATCCCCATGGAGCACTTGCCAGTTTCGCACTAGACACTATTTTCCAATCTACACATATATGAGGTGTTACTAAACTAAGACATTTTTTTATGAGTACCCTACGAAGTAGGGACTTCAAAATTCCAAATAGTACAGAACTACAAATAGGATGTATCCCTTTTCATGTGCATAGCAAACAGGGCGTACCTCCACAGAAGTGCAGCTGGACGTTTTTCAATAGATGCACTGGAGTGATCATCAAGTGCCAGCATGCTTCCAGTTTGACAGCCTGATCCTTCTGAAATCACATTCTTCATGCTAGCATTCCTTGTGAAAATGTCATCTTCCCCACTGTCATCCTCCCTCATTGAAACAAGGATCAACCGGAGCATGCAAAAAAATGGCTGGTCACTATCTAGCAACTGATTAAGGGCACCCATAACACCCACGCCAGTCCCAGATCCAGCTCCAGTAGCAAGGCAACCCCCAAGTCCAAAATCTAAAAGAAGTGCCTGCAGCATAGCAACTGACTTCTTTACTAATTGAAGTTCAATCCAGTTACCATTGGAATCCTTCTCGAGAACAGATTTCCATGAGACACAACCACTCCCCCCACCACCAAACACATTAGATTTGGGAGGAATGCATACACCATACCACAATCGGGTTCTGTATTTCCACCCTTCTGAAAGATCTGAAATACAGCTCCCATAAGATACAAATGCATGCCTAACCGATCCATAAGGCTCAGCTGCTGCTGCTGCTGTTACACGTTCCATCACCTCAGCAGAAAGTTGCCCATTTGTATCTGCCGTAGAAGCGAGAACCTGAATTTTTTTATTAATAAAACATAGTAAAGTTAACCTTTCATAGATGATATGAAGAGTAACTAAAATCGAGTGTATAGCTATCGTCTATGAAGTAAAGTCACTTCTGCAGTGCACACAATATTCTTCTGTGATTATATTTGTGCTTGTCAAGTTTCAAACTTGTGCAATTGAGCAGTCAGTAGGCAACACAAAACGAAAATGACAACAGAGAAAACAATGACAGTAAGAATGGTATACTGCCATAAAAATATTAAGGGCAACTACTAGCTACAGGCATTCATTTTAATCAACAACTTACAAGCTGCAAACAGGGCATTCAATGAGTATCCAGCCCCTACAGAAGTTCATGCTTGATCGCAATAATTGCTAAGGGCCTTATTGATTCTAAGGTTAAATTGTTTCATTTCTTCATGATAAGTTGTTCCTAGAAGTTGAACTTCTAATCATCTATGATCTCGTATATTCCCCAATTAATACCATAGTGCTTACAAATTGAACATATAGATTGACAACATATCATCTTGCAAATTTGCCACAAATACTCAGGAAGTAGAAATAAATTTGACATGTCAATGCAGGAACGTTGGAAGGCCATTCAAGATATACATACATCAACTGGAAGACCACCAGCATCACTGGACAAAGACTGCCTTGAACCCCCTGCTTCATAATGCTCACTGCCAGTTCTACTCAACGAATTTGACCTACTGGCAGCTGATGAAGCCATTGAGGAAGGTGAGGCAGCACCATCAACCAAACAAGACATGAAAAATTGTTGACTGCGTGACCTCAGATGATCTTCTACAAGCATCAGAAGGACAATTGCATTCTCAGCCAATGCTACTGAGAGATTGGCAGCTTTCTCTGCTGGTACTTTTGTTTCTTTAGGCACTAAACCCTCCTTTGCAACACCAGCTGCTACAGCAGCATTTCCTTTAGTTTGCTGTAAAGACAAATAAGAGAAGTCAATAATGGATTAACTAAGAATTAATAATTTAATAATTTTAACTTAAGAGACACCATTTTTTACGTGACAATACTGAGCTGTGAAACATCAAGAAGAGTGTAGACCACTACATTAAGAGTTTACTACAAACATTATCTCTGGCAATATGATTAATAATAAAAATGCCACGACCATCTTTTACTGCTGCATTGACACAGAATCAGTCAAACACACACTGAAGGAGTTGTCAGTGCAGCTGTTACTATGTTCCATAGAAGGGCCAAATTGACTGAGCAAATCTAGACTAGTTTTTATATTAATTTAGTAACAAGCCCATGCCACTGAATGGTGGCTTAGTTCTACGAGGCTACCCTTTCTACTTTAATTGCATAGGCAGTAATCCTGCCATACAAGATTGCAAGGGCTTATAAGCTACAAGTAATGTGTAGCTTCTTTCACAAATTTCAAGAGTTAGCTTGTTTCACATGTTTACACACCAAACTGAATAAGATACACCAAAGATAAATACCTAGGCCTATGCTGAATTATTTCCAATTTAGACAGGATCGTATCAAATATGGACAAAAAACTCTATGCAGATCATTAGATGAAAAAGGAGCCAAATGGGTAGGAGCTAGCAACAGAAAAATACATATATATAAAAGATATGCGTTTTTTTCCTCGAACACATATAAAAGATATGTGTTGTTTGTTGGAACACTATGCTATGAAATAAAATAAAATTGTAATTCTATGTATGATTAACATTTGCAGAAGAAGTAACACCAACCTGAACTTGAAGCTCGTGGGCAGAAAAATCAAGCAGGCTACCCAGTAATCTCCTTTTGAAAATTGGTAATGATTCTTCACGCCTTGAAAAGAAAAAATATAGCACAAGATATCATCAATGCAAGATACTATTACACATTTTTCTACAGAATCGGAATATGAAACTCAAAAATAAAAAAAAGCAGGCTCGTTCGAAGAAAAAAAATCAAGCTTGAATTTGGTCTCAGGAAAAGCACATGTTTGCTCTTGGGAACAAAAGAATGTGATAACGGATAAGGCACAAAAACACATGCCTAGAAGATTAAATGCAAAGCGCAGGATGCAGAAGAGATGGATAAAATATATTACTAACTAGAAAAATTTGCAAGTGTTGTTGTTTATTGTTTACCTGATTCTTTGGTCGCCAGTGCTAGATCCTCCAACCATTGAAAGCCATTCTGCACAGTGTATTGCTGCCTCTACATCCTGAAATATTACCACATTAGAAAAATTATAAAGCTACAAACAAGTATCCATGTCAAAGAAGAGTCCGATGAGGGAGAAAGCCCAAGCAGAAGACTAATATAAAAAGGAAGTTTTGGATCTATAAAATACATAAGTTTCTAAATGGAAACAAGATATCAAAATATCTCACCTTCCATCCATCTTTTTGTCGCATTGAATGCTCCAACATAACAACTAGAAAATTGTGTATGAGATCTTCAACCTCACATATGCCTACACCATCTGAATCTTTGCTGTCCCCCATCTACATATCAGTTTATACATTATAATCTACAGAAATAAACAGTAAAAAGAATAAAAGTAGAGACTACAACTGCAAGCTCTTATTGTATGCCCATTGCAAAGTTCTTTGATTTGTCATCAGAGAAAATATCACCTCATGATTAGAAATCAAAATTTCCAATATCCATTCAGGCCATTCGTTGATGGAAGTCATCGTACTTCTATTCTTGGGGTAACTGCAAATCAAATATAGAAGATCCTGAAATAAGGTAGAAGGGCAACATGAGTGATCACACAGAAGAAAAAATAAAAGATGCCATAAAAACATATATTATCAATGTAAATAGAAAAATGGAGTTATATTGTACTGCCTGGATTTCCAGCATTAATCAACCGAATTAACCAGTGAAGAATTGAATGACATAGTTCATGAATGGAAATACATAGAATAAATGGATATGGCAAATGATATGCTAGCCTCCAGCTGTAGTGTGTTTTCTAGTGTTGTGGTCAATTCAGGCAGTAACCAATACACTCAACCATTTTCATAACTTAGTGAAGTTAATAAAAGTTTCAGTATGTATAAGGTATTTGTTTGTAACAATTTCAGTATATAATGTTAACCTCTTCCCAGACCAGACCTTAGCACATACTCCTGACTCATGCTAGTTATAGTATCCTAAGTTTTTCCAATAATAGTGGAAAAAGGACATCCTGAACACAGATGGTTGGTTTCTTATCGTACTATCATGGAGTTAGATCCAGGTGCCATTTGGTATGGCATAAAACTTGGAAAGAACTGAAAGTAGCAGACCACTTCCACAAGATGCTATGTACCAAAACGGTAACAGTAAAATTAGCACTAGGGAGAGGTCATGTTCTGTTTTTCAGCATCCATAGTGGATAAACATCAAGCCAGTGTGGTGCAAAGTGTGAAATCAGATAAAGCACTGTTGGGTGGTGGCCAATCTTCAAGGATATATGGTATTGCCCCCGAATGGATCAACGTACTGCATTCTTAGAGCCAAAGATGAGAGTTCCGCTGAAATTAAGATACATCTCCGAAGACTGGAACCATAGATGGAAAGATCATTGTTCAACCATTCAACTAGAAAGGAATAATTAAGAGTTTGGAAAGTTTGGTTTTGATCTTCTGATTATTGGCAGCGACCTGTTTCTATGCCTTATTAACACCTGGAGGCTGTGATATATATTGCAGCAAAATTGCTTTGATTTGAGCTAACTGTTGGCTCTCAGTTTGATAAAATTTCATACATAGATGACCTTTCATAATCTAAAAAAGAAAGAACAGAAGCACTTCCTGGAGACCTCCCTTGGTCCCCTCCCTTTAATTTCAGCAGATTATCTCTGTAACTACAACTTTGGCAAACACACTTATAGGTGCCCACCTCACCTTAATTAATCTTTGATTTTGTACCATTACTCACACCATCTATGTCACTGCTCAAGCACCAAACGCCAGCATCTAGGAGTATACCTTTATTGACTCATCAAAACTTTCTTTCTTTATTGTTATTCTCTTCATTGATAAACATTATTTCTTTATCGGAGTGAATTAAACATTGAGAGAATGTGGTCTTAACAGATCAATAAATATACCTGAATAGCACGAGCTTGGAATGTCCTTGATGCGTATGGAAGAGAGCGGAGTAGGACTATCAAAAGTGGAGTGTGTTTAAAACGGCAACCAGAATCATGTAAGTTTTTTAGGTTATCTTCTGATGAAGAAACATCAATCTGCATTCAAGAACACACAAAAATTCAGGAATTCCACAGTAAAAGCAGATATACCTATGATAGAAAAATCAATAGTGTAGACCAGAGATAAATAAACTTGAAGATTTTTATCTGGAAATCAGCTTCAAAAAGGTTCTAGGAGTAATTGACAAGTGATAACATAACCCGAGACAAGGCAAAAAATAAGCCATATTGGCCCACCACTATTGTGTTGGAAACATGATACATATCCTTTACACATAACTACATAAAAGGCACCTGAAAAACACCCATACCACTGAAGAAATTAACGCCCTGTAGACATTTCTCGTCATAAGCCTCCTTGGGGCTGCTTGGAAAGCTTTCTGCAATGCAAAGAGCAGTAAAGATACTCTGTCTTCAAACATGGTATTTCCTTCTCCGTTAGAGGTAGTCAGAAAACCACTTGGTAACTTTGGTCTCACAGTAGATGAGGTAAAAGTCAGGTGACCTGATGCAACTAAAGCACCCAAAACATGGACTATCCCAACAAGAACTCCATCACCACTATCTATATTGTATACACTATTTTGGACAGCATCAGAGATATTTGGGACATCGATGCCACCCAAATTCTTTAGGAACTGACCCTTTAATAGGCCCCATTTGCTGGTAGACTCAAGTCCAGTGCCAGTTTCATGGGAGGTTGGTTCATGATGCTGCACTGATTGAATATGATGATCCTTGCAGTTTACTTCACCGCTAGCAGTTTTTAAATCCAAATCATTATTAGTAAGCTTAGAAGATCCATTCCATGAAACAGAATTTTGTGGCACATCACAGCTGTGGAGAATATTGTTATCACCAGATTTAGCCTCCCTCTGCAAAAGAACAAGTAATGCTTCTACTACTCCACGAGAAATGAAGGACTGAGCAAACATGTTAGCTCTAGAAGTGTTTGGATGTGAAATCAATCTGTAGATGAGAAGCAGCACCCTAGCAACCTGCCAATATAGAACATTACCAAAAATCATAAAACCATCTCTATTACACTTAATGAACGCACACAGTTGATTAAGAGCATGAGCCCCATGGACATCTCATGAAAAAAATAAAACATCCAAACTATAATTACCCACAAGAAAAATAAAACATTCAAACTATAATTACCCACAAGTTTTAGGAACGCACTATATTTGTGTCTGAAAGACATAATATAGTTCAAAATCAGTCAATATTCAATTAACACACCACTAGTTTCTCCTAGAACTTTTGTTCTGTTTAAACCAACACATCTGAGTGTGACGTGCTCTGGATGTCTGAGCCATGAAATTTTTATCAAACTACGCGGATTCAAAACTTGAGTGTGGGAGCACCAGGTATTTTAATGTGTAAACATCAAGATGAATGTGACAAGGCCCTGGCAAAACTTTGGCAAAAGTATATGCTGCCTGACATGTGGGTTAAATCAATATTGTGTTGGACTACCAGTGCCAAGTGCAGTTACCTGGTTAGGCTGTGGGCAGTCAACGATAAATCCAACCAAACAACGAACATCATCGGAAGCCAACGTAGAAGGCGCTGCTCCTATCAACAGTTCAATAACAACCAAAAGCTCATCAACCAGAGCATTCACATTTCCTAAAGGTCTCTCATGTCCAGTAAGTGTGAAGGTATCGATTGAATCTGCTTCATGAATTACCCAATAACACCTTCTGCATCCATCAAGAAGCATTTGCAGTGCGTTCGCATCACGCATGCAAGTAGATTCCGCAAAAACCATGTCTGCAAGTGAAGAGAGAAGCTTTTTCTGCAAAACATAGTTGCATGAACTCCACATCTTCAGGTCCAACAGCAAAGTGCTGAAAAGCTGCACCTTTTGACCATGATCGTTTCTCTGAGACTGACACAAAGATACAATTGCAGTAACAAGCTCCTCATCACTCAGTATCTCTTTCTCCCCACTTTCCAGTTTGGACAGTGTGTCCAACAGATAATGTAAAACTTGTGATAGAAGCTCTGGTCCATGAGTACGGCATAACTCATCTTTATTTCCAGGATGTTGAACAGCTAAGGAAATGATCCTGAAAATAGGGACAGAAAGAGATGCAGTAGCAAGAGACAATGACAAATCACCTAGTATAGGTTCCAGGTTATCCATCTCAACGTTGCTCACAATCAATGGCAGTAATGCCATTGGACCTCCATAAGCCAAAGCCCACAAAGATTCAGCTGGCCGCACACGATAAGAAACGTGAACCATGCCAAGAACTTCAGCAGGCCTCCGGAGAGTACCTAAGATTCAACATAACATACCATCAGTAGTAATACTTCTGAACCAGCCCAGGAACTTGTTTGTTGTCATTGCATGGCATATGTTTTGACACCCATTGGAATGCACTGGTCACTGGTAATGGTTCACACCATGTTATTGAAACATTTTAAAAAAAAATTAATACAGACATTTAATGCAGGACTTTGGAACAAAAATTTGTGTACAATGTTATAGGTTATGACCCAAGAAAAACAACATGATAAGCTCAGAATTTCAGAAACATCTGAGTAGACATTGCATCAGGATCACAACTAGATCATGGTTCAATCACCAAGTTATAACCAAGCTCCCCAACCCCAAATATCAAAAAGTATCAAAAAAAACCCAAATATCAAAGAGTAATGAAAACAATATCTAGAAAATTGACCTGTAGAGCCAGAAGGTGAAGCATCACAACAAAACCGGCCATTGAGCAAGCTGGGATGATAAAGAAGATGTAAGCTTCCACCAATCTCAATGTCAAGTGTATAACTATCTTCTGCAGTTTCCCTTATGTGATTACTTGTAGCTTTCCAAGGAAACCCAGCACCATTGCCAAAGCTGGGAAGTACATCTCCTCCCCTGGAAGCTAGTCGATTCATTCTCTCTGGACCAATAGGCTCCGTAAAAATATAGATAGGTCCCATCTCTGCAAATAATGGACATTGCCGCCGGCGTCGTTGAAGGCCAGCTATAGTTGGAGACGGATTGGTCCCAATGCAGCAAAAAGCCAGTGGTTTCACAATTCGTGGGGGCTCAAATGGACAGCTTTCGTGAAGGTCCCCGTCCACATACAACCGCAATTCACTCTCAGCCTTCCCAAGCAAAGCTTGCTTGGTTGTATGTTCCAGACCAACAAAATACCAGCACCGTGGTTTGAATTCATAAGTGAAATGGAGAGAAGCATTCTTCCCCTTCCCAACCCCACTCTCCACGACTAGAAACTGGCCATTGAAATAGGCCTCAATGCCATGGTTATCTGAAGTGAGGAAACTGAAAAGCCGGGGCATGTGCTTTGTTCCTTCTCCCGCAAGGGTGCAGGCAGCGGCTGCTGCTGCGGAAGGTGATGACTTCCCAGATGTTGATGCTGCAGCAGCTGCAACAGCCGCGGTGGCCGTAGCTGTGTCGCCTGAGAAGGACTCAACGTATATCCATGTGGCAAACCCAAAACCATTGGAGAATGGCCACCGGTTATCCCCAGGAGCAAGCAAGCCGGAGATCTCCCCGTCGAACTCAAAGGTCACCGCCGGTCCTTTAGCCTCGTTGCTACCCACGGCTTTCTCCAAAGCGAGAGTCAGCGGCGTGGCCCACCGCGTGCCGAGCGCTTTCTTGATCAAAAGGAGCCAGCAATGCAGGTCCCTGACACTTACCGAGTGCCCACCAAGCACCTGAATGCACTGCACAAGCGGCGTCCCGTCCCACTTGCTGCCCTCGCCCATTCCGACGAACAGCTTCTCTGCTACGTCGAGGAGGACGGCGAGGAGGCCGGAAGCGGTGCACATGGTGCGGTTGCGGGTGCAAGCGCTGAGGGTGGCGAGGAGGCCACGGGCCATGCGGGTGCGCGGCGACGGCTCGACGCCGCAGGGGAGGTAGGGCACGAGCTCGGCCGCTATCGCGGCGGCGCGCGAGCTGGACATGATGCTGGGCGGCAACCCAGTGTCAGCGCCGATGCCGTCGCCCGCGCCCTCGTCGAGGCCGTCCACGCCCCCCATCGTGACCATCAGCACGTCCACGATGAAATGCGAGACCTCGCCGTTCTCCTCCGAGACCATCTCGCGGAGGCGCTCCACCCCGCCGCCCATGATTACCGCGTCCACGGCGCGCACCACCTCCTCCGGCACGTCCGACGCCACCACCGGCGCCAGGCGCCTTCGCAGTGGCGGGGAGGGCTCCGACGGGGCCGACGGGGAGCCCTCCGCGCTCATCTCCGTGTCCGATACCTCGTCGTCGTTGACGGCGTACGCCTCGTCGCCGAACGAGCGGAGCGGCTCGGCGGCGAACTGCTCGTCGACGCCGTGCTCCCACGGCGCGGGTGGCGAGGCATCGGACATCTCGCCGGGGTCCTCCTCCCCCATCTCAAATGCTTACTCCATAGAAAAATCGAGAAAAATGTGAGGAATCGATTGGGCACTGGAACAATGAGGAAGGATCAAACGCGACGGCGAAAATTTTGGGGCTGAGACAAGACGACGACAAAATTGGGGGGAAATTTTGCGATTCGATCGGGCGAAAATGTTGCGATTTGGGTATGAGGCCGGGAAGAAACAGTCGGAAAATGCTCGCGCGGGATTAGTGGTGGTGGCGCGGTGCATGGCGTGGGCGTGGCCCGAGAAGCGGAGGAAGAGAGAGAGGAAGCGGCCGACTGGCCGAGCGGGGAAGGCGAAGAAATGGCGCCGCTGCCGCGCTGCGGGTTCACGGGTCGCGGCTGCTTTTTAGCTTAGGCCTGTTAATGGTTCCTGAATCTTGACGTGGCAAGATTAGCGAGCATTTTCCCAGGGCAGCCCTGGGCTCGGGCTTACCAGCCATTTCGGCCTGGCTCAGAATGGACCGAATTAAAGCCCACACGTCTATTTTTTTCACTAAACGCCCCTCATCTGTCTGAAATTATAAGGACCCGGCCCAGAATGTAGGACCTGCGCAAAAGAAAGGGAAGAAAGTATATAGTACCTTCGTTTTTGTTTTGATGACGTTTCTGACGGCTAGTTCAGTGTTATTTAGTCTAAATTTGCAGCCACTGGCGTCAAATAAAATAAAATAGAGATACTATTGTGGATTATTGGAATAAACTGGGTTTCTTGTTTTAAAGGTACTATATACCCTACTTTAAGATATGCATACATTGATCGTTGTATATGCATATGTGTCCTAATAATATATGAGAAAAAATGGGATATATAGCTTTCAAGTCCTCAATCTCCTCCTGCAAAATATTGTGTAGCAACACTGTTCAGTGAAGCTCTTTTTCTCTTACATAGCAAAATCAACTAGCAAATCACTAGAAGCACGTAAAGCCCAAAAAATTGGCACCATAGAACGAACTGAAGTCGGAGCCCCAACTCCCAAGGAGCCATGCCAAAGAGGCTTTACATATGTTCAAAGACATCGATTCTACCTTACCGTAACGCGTAAAATTTATCTTGATCCGCCACTGCGGTTATGGGATTATAGATGGGTATGTATGTCATTCGGAGAATCAAAGGGAGAGCGTCAAGCTTCACTTTGTATCTCAATGCAAATAAGCTGGCAAGAAGTTCCATTATGAAATTGTTGGACGGCATGTGTGGCCTTTGTATCTAAGTCGAAGGCGTGTAACTCTTATTCTCCTAATAATTAATAAAAGGGTGGTCGTATGAAAAAAACAAGAATCCAGGATCAGAATACACTAGACTTGTGCAAACATCACTAGCCTTCCCCTTTTCGCATGGCATATACTTTATCTTCTTTACTTGTAAGAAAAATCTAAATGACATTGATGTCGTAGAATTGGTATTAAGCCAAGATGTGTGCTTTCAATTATTTTACATCTTGCAAGCTTTTTCTAATTATTACTATTTTTCGAGTTTTTCTAAGGATCAGAGTGATAGAGCTCCAAACAATACCTGATTTTTATATAAGATAGATACCTGACTCATTTTATTTTAGAATATATGAAATTTCAAAATTGATGTTGAGCCATAGGCCATAGCTAAACTAGACGAACATGTAAGCTTATGATAGTTCTCTTCAAGTAACAGAAAACACTATTACATGTATGTTTATAAAAGGGGGTGTTATTTGTAAAGTAAACCTAGTGTTAGTCATAATTTGTGAAAGCTGTCCATCAAGCTGTGTTGAAGTTTAGATTGGGATTGGTGATGCTCACCAACATATACGTTTATGCACACATCATACATGCATACCTTATGTTAAATTTTCTATATTAACAACAACATGTGTGAAAAATGTAGAAGCATATATAAGAGTACTTTGAAATATTTTTTGTAAATTTGGAAATAGATAATTTAAATGTGTAATTGGGGTATATTTATGTTTCCTTTAATAATTGCATATGTGGCTACTCGAGATGCAAATTCAAGGTTACTTTTAGCCAATTTTTCATAATGAAAAAAGTCCATTTTACTCCCCCCCCCCCCCCCCCTCAATTTGTCCACTTAACCCCCAAACAAAATTTAGGCTCACTTTACTCCCCGAGCTATTTCAATTAGTCTAATCTACCCCCAATTAGATTTCTCTTTTTTATTCTTCGTGCACAAGTTGAGTTTTAATTCCAAATTTTATTAGATGACTTATAACATGATGCACTATGTTAGAAAAACAAATTAGGAACTTAGCATGATTACTTTTCATGCATTTTTGTGTATTTAAGATTAATTTCGTTTTAAATATCCTAAAATATGAAAATAATCGTGGATTTTTTTTTGAATTTTTTTAACATAGAGCATCATGTTATGTACCTGCTCACAAAATTCAAATTTAAAATTCAACTCGTACATAGAGAAACAAAAACACATTAGGGGTAGATTGGACCAATCGAAATAGTTCGGGGGAGTAAATTGATCCTAAATTTTGCTTAGGCGTTTAAGTGGACAAATTGAATAGGTGAGGGGAGTAAAATGAACTTTTTCCTTTTTATAATGAAAAGGTGAGTAATTTTAGAAATATAATAGATACAATGGTTATTGTTGTTGATTACTATTGGAGTCTGTCGAAATAATAGCGGGGTGTTTCTTTTTTTTGTTGTTGTTGTGATTTTAGGGTTTATCTTATTTCTGGCGTGACTCGTGGTAATTAACATGATGCTCTTATGAGGCCTATAATTAGTGATACAAAGATTTGGTATTTTTTCAGATAAAACACGTTATGTTTATGGAGATGGAGTAGTATTTGCAGCAATAGTGCCAATAGACATGCTCAAGACCAACATATAAGATAAATATGGAACTTTTGGAATTCGATGATTAAGCTACGGTACATTAGGCTTCACAACTAGCATTGCATAGACACATGAAAGACTTGACAATGCCACGAGATAAAACACCAAATGCGTTCTAGTTTACAGCAGTAGTAGGACTACGGCAGAGACGGTAAAACGGGGAAAATGGCATACAGTCTCATACAGAATGCAACACTTTTGCGTCCAGGAAAACAATGACACGAAAACGGATGACCGTCACCAACACACAAGGAGTAGCAAGGGCAGGAGCTGATGCGCTCCTGCAAGATGCAGCGATCGGGCTGTTTCAGAGAGCTCGCGACTTGATGATGTCCATGCTCATTTCGCTTGGGTCAGTTGCTTGTAGTTCCACTTGGATGCCGTCCAGCTCCCTCTTGAACCGGTCCTTGGAGCTCGCGTACAGCATCTTGCTCCTCACCCTCGATGTATCTGGGGCCCTGTAGAGAATTCGATGCAGAAGAACACCGGTTCAGTCTTCATGCTTCTATTTTCTAGCAGAGCTCAATCTCGTTGATGCGCAATTTGCACAGACATATCTAAATGTTTTGCGTATCATGCTTAAGAATCTTTTTTTTTAATTAAAACTGTGGGGGAGTTCCCCACAGCATCCATTACCAACAAAAGAAAAGAATATGTACAAGCGTGAAGATGCTTAAGAATCTAATGACCTATGGTCAATGCATTTGACAAAACATTTATGTTTCTTTTGATGGAAAATAAAGATTTATGTGAAACAGCTTGTAGCCTGTAAGTGTTTGTTCTGAATCCATGCTGCTGCTAAATTGCCTGGCTCCACAGAATTCTGCAGAGAACAAAAGGTAATTGTTGATCTGACTGGATGTTAGCATCTGAAACATAAAGTTGCATTAGAGATTTGATAAGGGTCATTTTGCCAAACGCAGATTTCTGTGTATGTGTTTCCCGGTGTAGTAAGTTGCAAGTCTATCCACCCCCAGATCCAATAATCATTCATCAGAAAAATATGGATTGGCGCCCATTTTTCATTCTATAATTTCTTTAATGCTTAATGAAACAATTTGTAGAAGACCAAGCTGTAAATGTCGAAAACAATGCTGAGAAATGTTATAATATAAAGTCGCAAATGTCAAAAACAATTATGTGAGAAATGTCGTAAGATATCAATGCCCAAGCTGCAACAACTGAACGTGTATAGATAGATGATCCTCTTAGATAAAGATCACATTTCAACTCAGAATTCAGGGCAGCAACCATCATTAGCTGTACCATAACAAAGGTTGACAGGACTGAATTATAGATGCAATGGAAACGGAACGTTCTGCAATGAAGAAGAAGAAAAAAAAAAGATATGTGGGCTGGAGAGTTACCAAGAGATGAAGAAGATCTTGCTCTTCTGGCAGTTCTCATCAGTGACAAAGTCAAAATCAAACACCGCGTAGCGGCACTCATCCGCGGGCAAGCAGGCGGTGAAGTCCTCGTAGCTTTCGCCTGGTTCTCCCAGCCTGTCCACCACCACCTGCTGCACCTTCTCATTGATCTTGAACACGATGAAACGGAAGCTCCTCTTCGCCTTAAGGTCCAGGAACTTGAGTTTGCATTCATCACACACGGCCATTCCCGACGCCGAGTTCGACTTACAACGAGGAAGGCCCATGACAGGATCCACCACATCAGAGAACATTTCTGAACGACATTGAGAGAGAGAGAGAAACAGAATTGACGTACTCACCATGGTTGATGCTTTTGATCTCTTCCTTCCTTTCTTCCTCTGGTTGAGAAACAAACAGCAGCGCGCAGAGGAGAGAAAGGGACGTGGACAACGGCGAAGAGAGGAGAGATTTCAAGGCCTGAAAGAGGGGGAGGAGGAGGCCAGATATAGGGGAGGGAGGGGATGGGCAATCGGGATGGAGGCTTGCATGATGCCACCACGTCCGGGGAGGGGCCTTTGACCAAGCACGTCCCCTCCTTCGTGTGTGAGAACCAGAAGCGTTGTGCGCAACCAACATGCGCGCCACCACCCGTCCCTATAATTGACAGCCCCCCTCTCTCGGCAGAATCGTTTGTAGCAACAAATCAACATGCCGTGCAATCGGCCTGTTTCTTTTGAACAGTGTACTGGCATTAGTTTAACAATCTTTCAAGACAAAATGATAATTGCTTCTCCTGTATTACGAGATGAAGACTACTACTACTTGTTAGCTGTAGCCTACAATCCTGTTAAACTCAACACGATATTTTTCAATTAATGCATACATCAAAAAATCATTGCCCTCTATCTGTCACAAGTATAAGACTTACTGTTCTACCATGGTTAAGCAATCAGCACAGTTCAGACTTTGCATCAACCGCACTAGATCCCGGATCTTTGTGAAGATCCCTTTCCTCCATCATTCTCCGCAGATCTTGAACGTCGGCCCATCTGCCAGCTGACGCGTATACCTTCCCAAGGAGCACATAGTTCCCAGTGTTCTCCGGCTCAAGCTCAACCAAATGCTTAGCCGCAATCTCCCCAAATTCAACATTCTCGTGTAGAACACAGGCACCCAGCAGCACACCCCACACTGAGGCAGTCGGCTTGAATGGCATGTCTTCAATGAGGCGGTATGCCTCCTCAATTCTCCCAGCACGACCAAGCATGTCAATCAGGCATGAGTAATGCTCTGCATTAGGCATCAGGCCATGGACGTTGCGGATATCATCAAACAGACGAAGGCCTTCATCTATCATACCGGCATGGCTGCAAGCGTACAGCAATGAGGCCATGGTGATGTTGTTCGGTTTCACCCCTTTCTCTACCATCGTATCATATAGCAGGATGGCAGTTCGAGCATGTCCATGCATTCCGTATCCAGCAATGATAGTTGTCCAAGCAACAACATCCTTTTCAGGTAAACACTGGAAGAGCTCCCATGTCACCTCCAAATTGCCCTGCCTTGGCATACACATCGATCAAACCGGTGGCAATCTCTGCACTCCCAAGAAATCCCTGAGTCAGTAAGAAACAGTGGATGTTCTTCGCTTGTACCAGATCCGCGAATTCTGCATAGGCTGGGAGGACGCTTGCCATTGTTGCAGAATCTGGGCGCACTGATTCTGCAATCATTCGCTTAAACAGCTCTATAGCTTTCTTTTCCTGTTCTCTGTGAGTGTAACCTGAGATTGCTGCATTCCAAGTTTCTGTCCTTTGCGATCCTTTCTCAACAATCATCTCAATCATCTTCATATGGCCACATTTTGCATAACTGTCAACAAGTGCAGTCTCAACAATAACGTCTGATTGAAGCCCAAGTCTAATGCACAACGTGTGTGTGCACTTGGCATGCTTCCCAGGTGGCAAACTGGCACAAGCTGAGAGCAGATACGCCATGGTCACAGCATTGGGCCGTGCTTCACTGGACATCAGCATCTCACAACCAAGAGCCAGTGCCTTGCCCGCACGGTCATTCAGCACGTATGCACCGATCATAGCCGTCCAAGAAACAACATCCTTATCAAATTTGTCATCATCAAACACCCTTCTTGCATCCTCCAAGCTTCCGCACTTCCCATACATGTCGATCAAAGCGTTCTTCACGGCAACATAGTTCCCCAAGCCTCTCCCCTCAGCCAACCGGTGCACGGCTCTCCCTGTTCGCAAGTCTTTGGTTTGCGCACAGGCTGGCAGCACTGACACAACCGTGGCGCGGTCAATGCCAACGCCACTACCAACCATCGCCTCGAACACCTCCAACGCCCTCTCCGGGCAGCCGTTCTTGACACACCCGCCGATGACAATATTCCACGACACCACTGTCCGGCTCCGCATCGCGCCAAACACCGCCTCCGCCGCCGCCACTTCTCTGCATCTGGTGTACATGGAGACGAGCGTGTTCTGCACGTACGCGTCGCCGCCCAAGCCCGCGGTGAGCGCGCGGCAGTGCACGGCGCGTCCATGACGGCAGAGGCGGAGGCCGCCGCAGGCCTTGGCGGCGAAGGGGAAGGTGAGGTGGTCGAAGGCGCGCATCCGGGAGTAGAGAACGAGGGCCTCCCGGTGGAAGCCGAGGTCGGTATAGGAGCGGAGGAGGGTGTTGCAGAAGGAAACCGGGGGCGGTTGGGGCATTTGAGCGAGCAGGTTGTGGGCACCGAGGGGGCGACCGCAGGCGCAATACGAACGGAAGAGGAGACAGAGGCTATCATAGTGGATGTGACCGGACGTGAGGAGCAGCGCGTGGAGCTGGGCCGCGGTGGCGGGAGGGAGCGGGGTCGAGGAGTTCTTGGAGCGGAGGAGGAGGGCGAGGCATTGCCGGACAAGGGGGCTGGTTGTCATTCAGAATTTCAAGGACTCGGGATGTTGAATCTGACGGTCTGTGTTTCGGTCGGGGGAGAGAGAAAATGAATGGTTCCATCAAACTGAAAAAAACGAATATCTTTGTAGGTCCAAGTTGCGTTGACCGTTGACTGTATAGCCGAGCGTTATAACGTGCAAATGTTATAGTACCACCATTGGATTTGAAGAGGCGAACACGTTACGGACTAAAACTCCGTTTGATCCCCTGTCAAAGATTCAAAGCAGGCAATCGACCTTGCATGGCAGTCGGCGGAAGAAGTTGGTGGGCACGTCGGGCAGCCTCTGCCGGAGCGCCGGGTGCCGCATCACGTAGAACCCCGTGAGCAGCGCCACCGCCTGGAACGGCGCCAGGAACGTGGTCACGGCGAGGAACAGGCACGCCAGTAGGTACATGGCCGTGGCGCGTGGGTCCCTCCACGTCATCGCGCACCGCGCCCGCTCGGCGTGCGACGCGACGTCGCCGACCATCTCCTGTATCCTCGCCCCGAGGCTCCTGATCCGGTCGTACCGCATGCGCACCACCTCGGGAGCCCGCTTCGTGGGGAACTCGTCGAACTCCTCGTCGAGCTCGTCCGGGTGCGCCGCGTGGGCGTGCGACACCTTGGTGTCCACGTGCCACGGGTGCCTCGGCCGGCGCCTGTAGCTCCACAGGCCCAGCACGAACTTGTACATGAAGAACGTTGGCAGGATCAGGTTCGGGCAGCACACGAGGATGGCGTAGATGACGTGCACCGCGACGGTGGTGGGCGGGTTCCTCCAGTGGCAGACGTCGACGAACCACCGGAGCGTCGCGAACAGGGGCGCCAGCGCCGCCATGATGCGGAAGAAGTGTGCCTTGCTCCGGCGCATGCTCCACCGGTGGGAGTGCACCTCGCAGAGGTGGTCCACGCACTCCCGCCGCAGCGGCGGGTCCATCCGTCCCAGGCGGTGCGCGATGAGCGCCACCGCCTCCCGGCGCAGCGCGTCCTGGTGCACGATGGGGAGCGGGTGGTGGTAGTGCATCGGCGGCAGGTGCGGCCGCGCGTACGCCTGGAGGAGCCCCAGCGTGGACGTGCTCGAGAACCGCACGGCGAGCTGGAGCTCCCCCATCTTCTTGATGCCGCCGCCGTGGAGGGAGACGAGAGGGTAGGAGTGGGTGTAGATGCGCCCCGTCTCGAGGGTGGAGAGCCGGATGCGCACCTTGCCGAGGAGGACGTCCTTGACGGGGTCGCCGGACACGACGCCGCCCTTGTCCCCGACCTGGCAGTTGTGGAAGACGGCGACGGTGAGCACGGTGCAGTGGTCGTGCACGTCCCAGTAGCACTGCTGGTGGAACCGCGGCGCCAGGCTGTCGACGACGGTCTGCGTGCGGAACCACTTCACGCCGTACTTGGCCACGCAGTAGGCGTCGCAGGAGCCCCGGCCGTCGCGCGTGCGCATGGAGCTCAGGCCGAACGCGCTGTGGATGCCGAGCTCGATGAGCCCGATGGGGGGACGGCTGTGCCACAGCTCCCTCGCCGACGGACGGACGTCGCTCAGGTAGTGGACCGGCTCCGACAGCACTCTGTACCCGCCTTCGAGGCAGAGCCGGACGCAGATCTTGGTAGAGAACTTTTCGATCTTCGCGGCTCCTTCTGGCCGCACCAGATTGAACCTGCCGATCATTCGAAATAAAGTCATTTCTAATTTGTAGTGTAGGCGTTCAGTACCCCAAATAAATGTTTGGAGTTGACATTCCGACAGAAATTAAACTAAAAAACGCCGCACGTACGTACCATCTTGGGCGAATCGGGCGAGTGTCCCACCGGCGTTCGAATTCCTTGAACGGGATGTGGACGTGGCCGATGACCTCCTCCTTGTCGACCTTGACGCGGTCCTCGACGGAGAGGACGAGGTGGTCCTCGAACGGCTCGGCGGCGACGAACAGGTGGTCCTCGTTCCACCCGTACGACGGCAGCCTGGAGACGCACGTCTTGGTCCTGTGCACCTGCCCGCCTATCCTGGACCGCACGAACACCTCGCCGACGCGGGCCTTGTCCACGAACGCCACGTCCCGGGCCTCGATGACGTTGACGCGCACGTACCACAGCCGCGGCACGGTGTACTGCTTGCACCGGATGTGCGCGGCGAGCTTGGCGTCCACGGCGATCGAGGCGTCGCCGTGCACCGCCAGCGGGAAGCACTCGTCGGCCTGCGTGCCGAACCAGACGGCCAGCATCACCTCCCCGGCGCGCGCGCCGGCCTTGTCGAGGACGTGGTACCACTGCGGCGCGAGCGCGCTGTCGGGGGGCACGCGCAGGGGCGCGTCGCCGAGGTCGAAGCGGTGGCGGCCGACGAACTCGTCCTTGGCGAAGCCCTTGCCGCGGACCACCACGTCCAGGAACGTGGCCTGGATGCGCTCCCGGGAGAAGGCGAACACGTCGTTCCACTCGGGGCTCGTCGACTTCTCGATGTGCCGCGTCGTGCAGGTGTGGCTGCCGAGCTTCACCTCGGCGAGCGGGTCGAAGGCGCCGCTCCACTTGAGGTCCCGGCCTTGACGACGCGCACGTACAGGTACTCCATGCGCTCCACGAGGTCGTACCCGCCGGCCCGGCGGCCGGCGAGGCGGGGACGCGTCTCCTTGATGCCGAACTCATCGAACGGCGCCGGCGGCGTCAGAGGGCCGAACGGGCCGAACCTCGGCAGGAAGCCGGCCATCCCTACGGGCCGCGGCAAACGCTAACTCGTGCGCTGGCGGAGCGACACTGCTGATCTCAGTATACGTGAGGAAGCTGCTGCTGCGTGCTCTTATGTGCCTTCTCCGGTCTGGCCACCAAACGGGTCGTGACGTCGAGCGTGCTGGCCGCATACGCATGGAACTTTGTTGGGTTGGTGATCGACACGGTTGGTGTGTTTGCTGAGGAATGCTGGTGATCTGCCGGGGAGGAACGTTCTGTCGTATGTGTAAAGAGGCATGCCATGCACATGACTTCAGCAGCGTAGAGTTTCCGTTTAGTAGGTGTGTGAGTGGGAAGATCAGCTAAGATGAACAACCATGTTGGCTAGCGCTTAGCCGTTTGCAGCTGGGATAGTGGAGATGTCTCTGAACCTTCAATTCGTCTACCTCTTTACCTCTCAGCCCTCAGCTGAGATTAGTTAGTGACTGTGGACGAGTCAAATGATGTTACAGCTGCTAATCTCCAGTTTTCTCATTGGCTGACGCCCATTTAGTATTGAGACAGCATTGGATGGAGAATTAATACTCTTGGATTAAACCTATGCTGGACAAAAGTGTAAAACCCTATCGCTTTTCGCGCCCTGAAAAATATATTTACCTATATGAATTCTACGTTGCTTTCACTAAACACTAGCAGCTGGAGACACAGGCACGTATTTAAAAAAAATCATAAGAAGTTTGTATATTTATTAACAGTCTATAATTATAACTTTTTTTCTCCTGCAACCAGGATATGATCTTTCTAATAAAATGAAATTAGTGCAAATTTTTACAAGCACTCACTAATGTGTTCAATTACGTTTAGGGCACCACCACTGCTCACCTGCACAACAACAAAGACAAACTGCTATCTCCACCGAACAGAACAGTCCATGGCACAAGATTCGACCAGGGGGAGAGACGTCCCCCTGATTTTCCTCTTAAGAAGATCGACGCCGCGACTCGAACCCGGGCTGGCTCAGCAGACCGCTTCTTTGGCGTGTCCGGCTGACCAGTTGCACCGTGAGAGTGTTGGCGTCCATGGCACAAGCAAGAAGCACAAGACGGTGAACCAAAATTCAGAGAAAAAATTATGTTTTATAGATCGATTGGAGAGATGGAGTGCTGATGGAATCAAACCTGTAGGTGCTCGTGGGGAAGATAATGCTCTGCTAGATCTTTTTTTATTGCTGGCGCACGGTGTCAATGTCACATCCGTGTTCATGTGAATCGTGAGAAGGGGTATCGGGTCGGGTGCAGGAGCATTGGTGTCGCCAACACCCATACCCATGACCATGAGCATGGTGATCCCCACCCATGGCTATGATCACGGCCACCGCCTGAGGAAGTAGCAGCCTACATGGTACCATGCCATGGCTTGACCTCCCCTTGATCAGATATGAGCTGACGGTGATGAAGGCGAGCGACATGGCTAGGTGATATCCACCGGTCATCAAACGCCGCCTGTGGCACAAACTCGTCGTGGATACGATAGTAGCCGCCTATGTCATCGCCGTCGCCGAAGTCGTACAGCCTCTCAGATTTGTCACTGTTCGCGATCTGAACAGCACAACGCCTACACTGAAGGAAGGAAACTACGATGCATGAGTGGTAATTTTGAAAGACGATCAATGTGGCAAGGATGAGTTTTGACCCAAAATCTGACATGGGGTGGGGAGCTATAGCCCCCTACCCCATGCATGCTTCTCCTAAAATTATTCAGCTATGTATGAAGAGGAGGAAGAAGAAAAAGAGAAAATGAGAAGAAGCCGACAATGAGCCTCATTTCTTTGAAGTCCTAGACTGCCCTAGTGTGATGCGGCAAGCGGTGGTCCGTTAGAGATTGCATGCATGACATGAGGAAGATAGGTGACCCATTTTGCCGTGTTCTGTTTTTTCATCTAAGTTTAGGGAATTCCTTGTAATTTGGTTTTTTATTATGCTTGTTTGTTCTATATAATCCCAATTTCGTTTGAAAAAAAAGAACCAAATAAAACTGCCGGCTGTTGATGAGGTACGCTAGGGCATCGACGTCAGCATGAGCTGATGACAGGGCCGTACCTAAGATTTAGATGCCCTGGTGCGAAATATGAATCGAGTCCCTTCATCTAGAAAATGTAAGTAAATGGAATGCATTTTGATTTATTTTATAGGCACCATGAATGAGTGCTTGTTACCCTGGTGAGTGGAGCGCTAATAGATGAGAAGCTAGTGAGGAAAATTGATAAGTTACAGCATATATAATTGCAAGGGTGATTATTGGAGGGAAAACACATAAACAAGACTCTTTGAGTTTAATTCAGCTTTGCAGTAAAAACAAACCAGTTCTAGATCAAAGTCAAGTTAGAAAACAATAGCAGATTGCACGCTGAATTTTATGAGTGAAGTGAAGAAAAATAAGAGAAGAAGATAAGTTCATCTGGTGGACAAGTTCGCTGGCTGTGGCTGATTCAGTAGTATTATATGAGAGAGAAGAAGATAAAGTAAGCCTAAAACAAGCCCGTCGTGGCTCGAAAACAGACAAGCAAACTGATGGAAGCAATGAGAGTACGAGACATGCATAGATTTTGTGGACATGTTTAAAAGAAAGGAAAAGGAGCATCCGTGAGGACTGCATATATACGATTCGCACAACTAATGCGTGGCGGAGATTGTGGGCGGCCCTGTGTTGTAGCGCTACTTGCACCGCCCAATGTACGGGCCTCTGATGAGCTACGAGTGAATCGTGAATTCCGATGTTGTACGGCTATATACACCTTTGTTAACCATGAGATTGTCATGATTGTCGGTCGTGGAAGTACAAGAAAACGCCATCATTTGGATGACCAAATGACAGCGTACATGCAACTTCGAGTATATGATGTCCGTGATCCACTACTACTGCGTGCATTACCTTAGGAGGGATAGTAGACCATACCTACATTAGCAATGACTCGGAAATACGAGGCCGGCCGAAGAAAGATGCTGAGCGTTATGCTCCCTCCCTCACCAGCGTCATCGCAATGCTCAGCGCGCGTTTTTATCTCCTCGTACGAATCGAGAAGAGAAGTTTCTGCCCCAGATAGAGGCTGCAAGGCCTGCTGGCGTCCCTGCGCCAACCGCCAGGAGGATCATACCAGAGATGCCAATTCTTCCGGCACAAACAGCTTGACTTTGTACATGGTCGAGCGTTCGCCTGAAGAATGCGCAGTGACGGGCCGTCGAATGCCGATCGGACGGTGGAGGCCTGCGCTTTGACCAGCCAGGATCCACGTCCGGGCTCGCCATGGGACGTGGCGAGAGGTAAAGCCCTGCCCCCCATCTGCGGCCACGGCCAGCACGACGCGTCCGTGGCCAGATCTGGAAAGGTTTACCTGACGGCCGCAAGATATTTCACATTCTTCATCAGTCTCTCGCACGCGCTCCTCACCGGCACCGACCGCCGCACCGGTATAAATCGCGTGACGCGGCCCGATCGCCGATGCCCCCTCGCCCCGCCCCACTCCTCTCCCGCCTCCGCGCTGCCGCCGCCGTCGCCCCTCCCGCCTCCGCGTCGCCCCTGAGCTACGGCCGCGGCCACACTCGCATCGCTAGCCCCTTTGCTCTGCCCCCATCCTGCCTGCGCTTTCCCCGCGCCGCCGCCGCCGCGGTCTCGCCGCTCGTACGACGCCCGGTCACCGGCGGGTTCGCGCTGTTCAGCATGGCCGCCGCCGCCTCCTCCGCCACCTCCGTCCACGACTTCACCGTCAAGGTACGCAAACGGCCCAATCCAATCGCTTCTATAGAATACCAATTCCCCGTTTCCTTCTGAAGTTTTGAAAGTGAGAGTAGTTCGGAGATTGTATTCATGTCCCTGCGGAGTTTAGTATTTGCGCATGGATCCCTCCCTGATCCCGCTATTCAACCCTTGTCGTGTTACTTAAGCCAATATTCGGAGTTTTCTTTTCAAGATTGTTTAGTTCCCCCAAGGTCTCCGGTTGTTGCTGAGGTGCTATCATACAGCGTGAATTCTTATCCTAAAGAATTCCTTCTTTATTGTTGCTTGCAGGATGCTAGCGGGAAAGAAGTAGACCTGAGCACCTACAAGGGGAAGGTTCTGCTCATCGTCAATGTCGCATCCCAGTGGTACCAATCACTACTGCCTTATTTACACCATTTATCTGTTGTGGTAAAATTGATTATGGCTTCAGAAGTTTTGTGGAATGCATCATGTGAATATGTGATCCTTTTATTGGTGCTGAAATGATTAGTGTTTCACGGTGGAACTGATCCTAGGAGAGTGCTTTTGGTTCTTATTGGTGTCATATTCTCATTTAGTTATTCTATCGTAGTGTATTTTAAAGTTTGAGCTTTATGTTCAGTGGATAAGTGGGATGGAAGTATCAAATGGAGATATGCAATTTATGCTTTGTCATGGAATCCTAGCATACAGTTTAAATTTTGTCCTGAAATATTTTCTTCTAAACATGCACACTGGGGGCCATAGTAGTTTCTTCAATTGAGGGTCTACATTTGAGTGAACTATGCATGTGCCGGAAGAACTAGCCTGTTAAGCCGATAACTTGATTGTAATTGGACATCAAATGTTGGGCCTCCTGTCAGTGGATCATTTATGCAGATTTAAGTGTCATGCTTGTTTCTATTTGTAAGCTAAGGATATCTTTTTTTAGAAAGTCTTTATGCCCAATTTGGAGGTGCAGACGTAGAAGATAACATTATGCTTACTACTTTTGAGTTAACAAAGCTAATTGTCGTTGCAGTGGCTTGACCAATTCCAACTACACAGAGCTGAGCCAGTTGTATGAGAAATACAAGGATCAGGGTAAGTATCCGATCTTGTGCCTCATTTTCCCTTAATCATGGAGTGTATATGCTTCGTTGCTCATATGGATTAGTTCTGTCATGTAAAATCATGATTAATAATGTGCTGAATGTTGTGGTCAATTTGATGTGAGTTCAGGCTTTGAGATCCTTGCTTTCCCATGCAACCAGTTCGGTGGGCAGGAACCTGGCACTAATGAGGAGATTGTCCAGTTTGCTTGCACCCGCTTCAAGGCTGAGTATCCAATTTTTGACAAGGTGAATTTGTTTGCAGTGCTTCTTTCTTTTTTTCTTTGTATGTATTATTCTGAAAGAAAACAGCAATCAGCTTAACTATCCATAACCAGCTTTGATAAAAGAAGTTCCGCCTGTCTACTATTCTTTATTTCGTATGCGGTCTGGGTGAAATGTGATATCTGAAGTTATTCTTATGGTAATAAGGCAGTTGGACAATTTTTTTCTGAACACAATTGTGGGAGTTAGGGACCAGTTTCATTTGTTTTATTTATTAACTCAATAGAACTGTTCCTATGCCTTTAAACGTGATTCTGATTAGCATCAAAGAGGGTTGGAGTTTTTAACTTCCTTTTTCTGTTAGGTTGATGTCAATGGTGACAACACTGCACCCATCTACAAGTTCCTGAAGTCCAGCAAAGGCAGTCTCTTCGGTGAGAACATCAAGTGGAACTTCTCCAAGTTCTTGGTTGACAAAGAGGGGCGCGTTGTGGAGCGGTACGCACCGACCACTTCCCCACTCAGCATCGAGGTAAGTTGCATCAGTGATTTCTGCTTCCCCCTTCATGCTTCCTTGTATAGCACTAACATCCGTGCATCTTTTGCAGAAGGACATCAAGAAGCTACTTGGAAGTTCTTAAACCTTGTAAAGTGTAGCTAGCTGCATTGCATTGAGAACTTGAAGCTTCAGTGATGTTGTAATAAAGCTGCGCCTAGAACTGAGATGTTTCTACTGTCTGCGTGCCCTGTCTTGTGGTAAATGCCCTGTAATAAATTTGATGCAATGCATGATTTCTCCTGCAAAAGTTTTCCTGTATCTGGATTGGCTGCTGAGACTTCTTGAGAAACATTTTTTGATATGGGGTATATCTTACGTGCCTGTACGCCAGAACCAGGTAATTAAGCGTCAGAGGAAATCTTGCGAAAGAACAAACGAGCTTAATCTGGTGAGGGGCGTAGTGTTTTTGTGGGTTCATGTTTGAATTGGGGATTCCTAAATTGTGATGGTTTGAGCTATGAGGTTTTGTATGGATTCAGTTTGCCTTCCCCATACCTCTCCACATCTTGGATAGCACCCAGATTATCTGTTCAGCACATGGCTAGTGGCTAGCCCGTCTCGCCGCCACGCTCCATCGGCCTCAGCCAACCACCGGCAAGCCGGCACGGTCTCTCCATCGTTGCTCCCCCAGCTCCAATGCAGCATTACTCGTACGTCCACTCCAATCTCCCACTCATTACCTCATCATCATTTTCAAAAGCAAACCTTTCCACGCAGATTCCACGATTAAATTGGACGAACTTTTCAAATTAAAAACTCAAATCCCGGAAGCGTGAGTCGGGAGGACTAATCATGTGGTCGTCGCTACATAAACCCGTCGTCGCCCACGCCCACCTGCGCCTACTCCTCGCAGTCTCCGCCTGCTCCGGGCCACTCCGCTTCGGCACAACCAGCGCAGCAGTCGCGGCGGCCGTTACGACCCGAGGCCCAAGCCCAAGCAGGGGCGTCGCGGCCACCGCGATGCCTTCGTCGTCCTCCTCGCCGCCAGCCGAGGAGACGACCGCCGCCGCTTCCCCCGCGGGTGGGTTCCGCCTCACCGAGCCCTCCTTCCTCGAGTCGCTGATGCCGAAGAAGGAGACCGGCGTCGACCGCTTCCTCGCCGCGCACCCCGAGTACGACGGGCGCGGCGCGCTTATCGCCATCTTCGGTGAGTGCCCCCCTTGTTCTCCATTCTCCAACCAGTGGATGCGTAAAATTGCGTAGCGCTGCCTCCCGATTGGTTGGCTGTGGTTGACTTCACCCCGAGCCCGGAGGATGGTCTTCGCTGAGGTAGTACGATTGAGGTGTTCAGTGCGATCTGTTGAGCTCAAGGGGGTTTAAGTAGGTGATACTACCATACGGCATGTCATCAACAAAGCGTGGTGTTCACTGAGGTTTGGTTCATAGCTTTGTGTGGCTGCAGTGTATAAGTAGGTGAAGTCCCTGAACTGTGTAGCTTGAGTTCTCTGTTAATGCAGGGTTTTCAGATTTATCAACTAAGTTGGGGGCTCTGTGGGTTTTACTTTTACTAATTGAGTCTTAATCTTACAGGCACCCTGAATTTTGTGTAGTATATTTGAGTTTTCGTTTTTTTGTGGTTTAAGCTAGTGAGTTAATCAGTGGCTGTTACATCTGCATTAGATATTCCTTTGGACAGTTTGTTGTTTGGGCAAGAATGAATGCAGAGCATGGGCAGTTGGGCACAGCTGTCTTGGGTAGTTGGGTCATCTACAATGGGTTCAATTTTGTGAGCAATCCTATACATTTGATAGGATTTGATTCTCCTTGCTGTGTTGTGCTTATGTGACTTGTAAACATGACAGATTCCGGAGTTGATCCAGCTGCTGCTGGGTTGCAGACTACTTCAGATGGAAAGCCTAAAATCCTTGATGTTCTTGATTGGTACAATTGACACTTCCAGCATCTGCTTATCTGTTTTTGTTGTTTGTTTTTTATATGCCAACTTCTCTTGAATGACGTGTTTATCGATTCAAGTACATTTATCCTCCTAAATGTAGCACTGGTAGTGGTGATGTTGACACATCCAAAGTGGTGAAAGCTGATGCTGATGGTGCTATTGTTGGTGCTTCAGGTTGGTCAAATTGTGTTTAGCTTCTGTGTTATTTCTTGTTCTTCACAAAGCTTTCACCATTTTTTGAAATAGTAAAATGTATTGCGGTGTGAAATTCTTTTACTTGTTCTGTTCTGACACTAGGCACTGGAGATTTTGCTTTTTTGATGCGGCCTTAATTTTAGCTTGTACAAATCGATATAAATTCTTAAGGCATCATCTACTAGTCATATGTTAGTTTAGTACTGATATAATATTCCTTGCCATGTCAAAGCTCTGTCACCAATAGGATCCATATTCCGATTCACATTCTCCTGTTCTTCCCTAGTATGCTAAGCTCTCTTTGCACGTAGGTGCTCGTTTGGTTGTAAACTCCTCGTGGAAGAACCCTTCTCAAGAGTGGCATGTTGGCTGTAAATTAATATACGAACTCTTTACTAATACACTTACATCTCGATTGAAGGTAAATTTTATTTTCAGTGTCTGCATTCTACTTTTTTTGTATTGAAATTGAGATCTTAACAAGATTTACCTACCACAACTTCAGAAAGAAAGAAAGAAGAAATGGGATGAGGAAAACCAGGAAGCAATTTCTGATGCTCTAAAGCAGCTGAATGAATTTGAAAAGGTTTACGTCCATTCTGATTTCAACACTGATTCTCCCCTCCTGTCTATTTGCTTTTTTATTGTATGTATTGCATTCAGATTTGTTCATTGCAATGTAGACAAGCAATGCTGCCGGGAGCATTGTAATTGCACATTTTTCTCACCTTAGTTGATAATGGCTGCAGAAACACACTAAGCCTGATGATGCCTCGCTGAAGAAGACTCATGAAGACCTTCAAAGCAGACTTGATTACCTGAGGAAACAAGCTGAAGTAAGAAAAACACATGTAATGCATGGGAATTTTTCTAGCTGACTTCTAGTGTAATATGTTCCATCTGTTTTTGTAGGGTTATGATGACAAAGGACCTGTGATTGATATTGTTGCATGGCATGACGGTGATGTTTGGCGGGTTGCTGTTGATACCCAGTCCCTCGAGGATAACAATAATGGCGGAAAACTAGCAGACTTTGTCCCGTTGACAAACTACAGGTATGGCTAATTTTGTGTTATCGTATTGTTAAGTAGACACAGCAATCCCTTACATACATGGTTCTTGTTCATTTCTTATCCTGGATGCTTAGCTGCATGTTGTTTGAATAAATTGTGTTCATTTATCCATCATTCTAGTCTTATAATTTCCGAAGGGTGCTATAAAATACTCTTTTCATGGTATTTTTTATGGTTGCTCAACGTCCACCATTTGAAAAAAAGAAGTGTTCAATGGAAGCATATTAAGTATTCAAATGATCGAATCTAATGGTAGATTTTCTACTTAGTTCAATATATGATACTGTAATTTTGTGGTGCTGGTGTCAAAGAGCAAATTCTGTATCTTAGAAGTCAGTTTTAGTGTAAAGAAGGTTTTTAATGCACGTTATTTGCATAAATGTTTGTATGCCGGGATGTAAGCTAGAGCTGTCTAAGTCTGAACCAGAGGGCATTTTAAATCTATTTGTGTAGAGCTTCGTATTACCATTACTAATGTACCCCTTTTGGTTGAGGCTCCTGGCTGTTTTATATTTTTATATGACCGATTAACTGTATGTATCTAGCTTCAGGTTTATGTGCAGTTTAGGTTTCTACTGTATGACTAGCCATTCAAACATAATCTTATCTTTGTTTTCACTTCTGCTTGGTACCCATTGTTGTTCTTGTACTGAGCAATATGTTTCTGATATGATGGAAAATGTCTGATCTCCTTTTTTTTCTGCAGGCTTGAACGAAAATATGCAATTTTTAGCAAATTAGATGCTTGCTCTTTTGTAGCAAACGTTTATGACAATGGGAACCTCGTTAGTATAGTAACTGACTGCTCTCCGCATGCTACTCATGTCGCGGGCATTGCTGCTGCATTTCATCCAGATGTATGTTACTTAATCGTTGGCTACTCATCATATGAAATTTGTGAAAAAGAACTATTGTGTTGATATGTTCTTGTACAGGAACCTTTGCTGAATGGAGTTGCACCTGGAGCACAATTGATTTCATGTAAGATTGGAGACACCCGCTTAGGATCAATGGAGACGGGCACAGGACTGGTTAGGGCCTTGATAGCTGCAGTAGAGGTAATAATGCTTCCTTGATTCTTTATATCATTTATTGGTGTGAATTGCAAAATGCATTCGCTTGTGGTCTATTGAACACCACCTTCGTAATGCATCCTGATGAAGTGCTTAATGGCTGAGGAATACTATTCGACTAAAACATGCTCAGCACTCCATTGAATCTTAGTTTTTCTTTTCCAATGAACTGATTCCTTAAAATTCTGACATCCAGCACAAATGTGATTTGATTAATATGAGCTATGGAGAGCCTACCCTTCTTCCTGACTATGGGAGATTTATTGATCTTTCTAATGAGGTAAGAATTGAGATCCTTTACTGCATTGTTATTTCTTATCCATATTTATTCTTCGGTTCCAATATTCTATCTTAGAGTGCTTGTGGAAATGTAGCTGAAGATCTATATTGTTTCACAGGTCGTGGACAAGCATCGTATTATATTTATTAGTAGTGCCGGAAACAATGGACCTGCTTTAAACACTGTTGGTGCTCCTGGTGGGACTAGTACAAGTATAATTGGCGTTGGTGCTTATGTTTCACCAGCTATGGCTGCTGGAGCTCACTGTGTTGTGCAACCACCAGCTGAGGGGATGGAGTACACCTGGTATGTTATTATTCTGTAATTCTTTCATGGTGTTTTATGATACACCTCTCCAACAATTTTAAGTTGTATTATCTTATTATGAATATACATATTGCGTAATTAAAATAAGTCTGGTAAAACTGTGGAATTCAACATCAGGAACGTTTGTTTGGGCTCAGTTTCTACTTCTATTTGAAAGTAAACCAGTGCACAAATTTGCATTCCTTTTAAAAGTTAAAAACAACCCATATAAGTAGAAGCAAGCAGATTCTAGTTGTTACTTGACGTAAAATTAGGAGTTTTTGAACCCATAATATAAAATTTTGAATTCTAAGATTTTAGGGTTCAGTATTTAAAATCCAGAATTTGGAATTCGATATTTATAATTCTTTTAATGCTTAATATCCAGAATCAATGTTATAAGTTTAAAAGTATTTGAAATCTATCTAGGATAAAATTTTGAAGATGGATTCTTCATATTTCTACTTTTATATTTTTGTCTGCTTAGATTTTCTTGCCTATATGACTTCTTAGATCAGCCACCTGATCTGGAGAATTGTCAGCCTAAACAGACTGGACATCATTCTCTGTACTAAAATCTTACCATTTTTTTAGTTTATTTATAGGGTACTCCCTCCTTCCTTTTATATATGACGTTGATTAGTTCATTTTTGAGCTATCCAGCGTCATATATAAAAGGAAAGAGGGAGTGACATTTTCTAGAGAGAACGAGTGCATACATAGTGAGCACTGAGCGGTGAGGGGACAGTTTAGTATATACATACTTTACGGGTGCAAACGAATGAGAACGGGTGGGGAAACCCCTTGACCATATTCTCACATTTTATGGTGCGGACGGAAAATAAAATGGGAAAGGCGGGATAAAAAAATGCAGGGGATGTGGGAATGCACAATCAAACAAATAAGAACAGAAATAATGCGGATTGCAGCTGGGAGTGGCTAATTAAAATTGGGATGAACATCCATGAAATGTCTTCAAAAACACATAAATGGGATATGCATATATGGGTGTTTCGTGCCTGAATGGGATTCCACAAGAACAGGCTAGACAACGCCACTTCCATTTTACGCCCATTCCTGCTGGGCTTTATCCCCAGAATATGGTGGTAGGGAAATCTAAATGATTGTCATTGGGTTTCACTATATGACATTCTTTTATATACTTTTTTGAGGCAAATGCTTCTAATATAAGTTTTTGGCGTAGAAACAAAATGCTCATCTTCAATCTAACCTGTGTATCATATGCTATGGTTAGAAACAAAATGCAAGAAAAAGGTGATCACTTGATTCTCATAAGATAGGTGGCGAATTATAGATTCTTTAATTGGCTTGACTGAACATTTGGTTTATTACAACTGTGCCTGTTTTTAGATAGTAACACTTGAATCTGTTATTGGAAATGTAAGGTCTAGCCGAGGCCCTACTGCTGATGGGGATCTTGGTGTCTCCATTAGCGCACCTGGTGGGGCAGTTGCTCCTGTACCAACTTGGACGCTTCAATCTCGTATGCTCATGAATGGTACTTCCATGTCATCCCCTTCTGCCTGTGGTGGGGTAGCTCTTCTTGTTAGTGGCATGAAGGTTTGTGTGGCCAACATTTTGTTTTGTTTATGCAATCAATTAACCTTTTCTATGCTTGGTAAAGGCCGCAATGCAACGCAAAGTGGCCCTAGTTATTCTAATTTGGAATACGTTTCAGGCTGAAGGCATTCCAATAAGCCCTTATTCTGTAAGGAAAGCAATTGAGAATACAGCTGCATCCATAAGTAATGCACCTGAGGAAAAATTGACTACTGGAAATGGCCTTTTGCAAGTTGATAGGTTAGCTGTCTGTTCCATGCTATGCTCTGTTAGGAAAACTTTGTGATCTGATGCTGTTGGAACTTCAGTTGACATCATAGTGTTGATTTGGCAGGGCTTTTGAATACGCACAGCAGGCTAAGAAGTTGCCACTTGTTTCTTATAGAATCTCAATCAATCAAATGGGAAAGTCAAGTACGTGCCTATCTTTTTTAGTATTTAATCTAATCAATCTTCTTCCAAGTGTTCTTGGAATCTCATTTGATCAAATCCTAAGGCTCCCTTTCTTTTCATGTCAGTCATTTTTTCTCACTAAAATTTCTTTAATTTGAACACTGTTTATTCTTTAATTCGAAGTTATTATTTGTAGTAATGGAATGTTGTGTGCGATGTGTATGCATGCTTTTATGTTTTTTTATTCTATATTGTTTCTACTTTCTAGTCTTAATAATGATGCAACCTATAAGTCTTTTTTTTATTGACATGCAACCTTAAAGTTCTGTATTCATTATTGATGTTGAGTTGATAATATATTGGGTAACATGACAGCATGTCTGCCTTGCAGTTCCTAAACTAAGAGGAATATACCTTCGCGGGAGTAATGCATGTCACCAAACAAGCGAGGTTAGTTCCTGCTAACCTGTTTGAGTTACCCTATCCTGCTTGTATTTTTCCTTTCTGGAAAAGAGGCTGGAGGTTCCAGCAGTGTCATTGACCAATGAAAGATGGTGCTTTGAATAGTGTAGGATGCACAAAAGAGCGATCTATGATAAAAGTTTCTGTTATGTTAACTAGAATCATGTTTCACTTTTCAGTGGACTGTGCAACTTGACCCTAAATTTCATGAGGGTGCCAGTAATTTGGAGCAATTGGTTCCTTTTGAGGAGTGCCTGCAGCTGCATTCAACCGATACCTCTGTTGTTCAAATTCCTGAATATATATTGGTGACAAACAATGGGCGCAGTTTCAAGTTGGTACCTTTTGTTTATCCTTCTTGATGATTTTATTTTTCTTTCATTTGTCCAACTTTAATCTAGTGTTTCTTCCATATTTGTTGAGATTTCCAGTTTATGTGAACATGTATACAAAAATATAATTATTGGTGATTAGGGCATCTGGTCACGAGTGATGATAATACATGATTTTGCCACTGGACAGTGGTATGAACTTATTGTCAGACTTTTATTGAAGTGATAGTATAGGGCATTTTAACGTATAACAGCTCTTCAATTGAAGCTAAATGTAGTTTCATATCAAAACCACAAACTTGGCGAAGGAAACACACTCTTTCAATTAGAGATTAGACCTGCGCACTGTTACTAGCAAATCAGAATCATTTGATTAATATGTGCTGTCATTTCTGTCAAGTGTAACTCTTCCTCATTTATTTTTTGCTTTGTCATATTGCAGCATTGTTGTCAATCCTGCTAATATCAGCAGCGGCCTTCACTATTATGAAGTTTATGGCATAGATTACAAAGCACCATGGCGTGGACCCATTTTCCGTGTGCCAATTACTGTAATAAAGCCTATTACTCTACTGGGAGAGCCACCATTACTGTCAATTTCAAACCTTTCATTCAGATCTGGTACTCCTTTTTGTCACTTTCTTAATTTGTATGTTCACGTATGTATTTTTGGATGTACAAGATTATATGTTCTCGTGCTTAAATTATTTTTGGGTGCTTAAATCATTTTAATTTTTGCTTATAAAGGTCAACCACAATATTTACTTATTCAGCCGGTCACTGGCTAAACAGTGCAACCCCCACCTCTCTCAGACAGTGTATTTTCTTCAGAAAAAAACTAGTATTTTCATGAGTTTGGAACTCTGGCTCACACTTTATTTGTCCAGTTTACATTAAATAGTTTATAGATTTAATTAACTCCACCTATTTTGGTTTAAAATAACTACAAGTTTGTATATATATATTTTCTTCCAGGTCATATTGAAAGGAGGTTCATAAATGTGCCTTTTGGAGCTTCATGGGCAGAAGTTACCATGCGGACATCAGCTTTTGATACTCCTAGAAGATTCTTTTTGGATACTGTTCAGGTATAGTATAAGATTTAGATAAGATTTTATCTTAGTTCCTATTTCTAAGATGCAATCTCTAACATCAAGTATGTCAGATGTGTCCACTGAAGCGACCAATTAAATGGGAGGCTGTTGTTACTTTTTCTTCACCTTCTTCAAAGAATTTCAGTTTTCCTGTAGAAGGTGGCTTAACTTTGGAATTGTCCATAGCCCAGTTCTGGTCTAGTGGAATTGCTAGCCATGAACCTACTTATGTTGATTTTGAGGTACTTCTAGCTACATTAATAATGTTAATTTTCCTGATCAGCCTTAGTCCTTGGCCTCCTAGATGGATCTGTAAATTGACTTATGAGGCACTTGTTAATACCAGCTGTTTCCATGCTGAATATATTCCTTTCAAATTGCAGATTGTGTTTCATGGAATATGCATTGATCAGAAAGTAATTGCCCTTGATGGCAGTGAGTCACCCTTGTGTATAGTTGCAAGATCTCTTCTAGCATCAGAGAAGCTTGCTCCTGTTGCTAGCCTGAACAAGGCAAGTCAGAATCTGTAGGAGCTTGTGAAGAGTGTCAGTTTTATTTCCATATATTGATCTTTAAGCTTGCAGATCAAGACACCTTACCGACCTGTGGACTGTAATCTTTCTTCACTTCCCACTGACCGTGATAGATTACCCTCTGGCAAGCAAATTATTTCACTGACCTTAACGTGAGTTCATATTTGCTTCTGACATACTTTTACATTCTTGTCAAGACTATACTTTTCATTTCTTTGTCTCACTGAATTTCTGCAGTTACAAGTTCAAACTAGAGGACAGTGCTGAAGTAAAGCCCCATGTGCCACTGCTTAACAACAGAATATATGACAACAAGTTTGAGTCTCAGTTTTATAGAATATCAGATTCAAACAAGGTGCATTTTTTCCCTTTCAGAAAATTGTTTCTTACGGCTGGGCCCACTACCATAACACTTGTCCCTCGTCAATGATGGGGAATTTAGATATTCTTTCTGTTGACTATTTTTATGGTGTTGGTTAAAGCATTAATATCTTTTCCTGATCTGCATGGATGTACTTGTGAAATCATCTGAGTTTATAATTTGTGTTTTCACTCTATTTCACTCCTTAAAAATACTACTTTATTAATACACGAGATGAACTATGGAAGTATCGAGTAATGAATGGCTTAGTTAGTCAATTAAATTCTGGTATAGAGTCACATTCCCCCACAAAACTGTGGTTGTGCACATAGGGGGCAGAAAATCAACATTGCTATGATTTGCTGAAGTGACTCCTTCACTTTTTAGTCCAAGCAACATGTCTGATATGCCTTACATAGAATATTTCTCTTTGTTTTAAGCAGCGTGTTTACTCGTCTGGCGATGTCTACCCTAGTTATGTCAAACTTTCAAAAGGCGAATACACACTGCAACTGTACATAAGGTAAATCTCTCCCGCCTACTAAGTATCTGTATATGCATTCTCATATTTGTTTAGCCTCATTTTTGCTTTTAATAATATACGTAAATGTGTTGATTGTATGTTGGTTAACTTATTATGACCTCTATCTATGCACAACCAATACCCAGGCCGAGATTCCAAACTGGCGTGCTGAAGCTTAATTTACTCCAAGGGGTTCATACTGATTGTTGAAACTTGCATATTTCAGATACAACAACCTATGTATTGACACATCGATTATTTGCCACTAAATTAGTCATTTCTCACTCTATGTCATCGGATTTCAAATCTCTTCACACCATGCTATTGCTAGATGTCCTTTGGTATCTGGATGGCGCCGATAGAAAGTGGAGTTAGGGAACTTACTCGATGGCGTGCACTGGATTTATGGCTATAGGAAAACAAAAGAATATTTCTTACTAAAGATTGGGCTTCTATTACTCGCGTGCAACTCCTCTCTTGTTTTTCTTGCTATACATCTTTAGATCCTTCTACAAAAGAAAAAAAAAAGGTTATCGAGGATGCTAGTTTTGACTAAGGTTGACAGTGATAGGGATACAAGATATGACTCTTTAAGCAGATGAGCAACAGTAGTGTTAATTTTGTGTCTTCCTACCGAAAAAGCATAATTTGTGCATTATTTCATGCTCTTATTGTTCTTTGTGGTTTGCAAACACTACAGCGTGTATTTGATAGAATATACACTACATTCTTTTGCATCATATGGCAATACATGGGAATCCTTTTTACTATATGTTTGCAGGGTTATCATGTCAGATTCTGTAAACCATTTCATGTATCATGGCCTCTGGTTTATTTCATAATATATCTAATGTTGTAGGCATGAGAATGTGCAATTCTTGGAGAAACTGAAGCAATTGGTTCTGTTTATTGAGAGGAAACTAGATAGAAAGGTATCCATCTAATACTGATGTTTCCCATTATAATGATTTACCAACAACCATATGGCCTTATGTAGATGTCATGACCTTGATGCAGGATGTCATTCCATTGAGTTTTTACTCTGAACCTGATGGCCCTATAGTTGGAAGTGGCACCTTCAAATCCACAATTTTAGTTCCAGGGTACTTCCTACTCAAATGTTTGCTATTATCTTACTATAATAGCGTTTTGTTACAACATTACTTTACATTTTCAGAGAACCTGAAGCATTCTATGTGGGTCCTCCATCTCGAGAACAACTCCCAAAGGTATATACCCTCTTGATGTATATTTGGATAGATATCAATACTATCAGTCATGTGATTATGTTCTGTTATCTGTTGATTGCTCTGCAGAATGCTCCACCTGGGGCTGTTTTGGTTGGGTCCATAACCTATGGTACTGTAAGCACATTTAACAAGAAAGATGAACAAAAACAGCATGCTCCAGTATCTTATAGTATCTCGTATACTATTCCACCCTCAAAGGTTAGTAACACCAAATTAAATCGCCAGCTCTTACCATGCTTGCTGTTATGAAAATCCTTTCTGGAACCATAAGGTCCCGATATTTTTTGTACATATATTTGTGCTCTACAATTTGCCTTGTATATTTAACGTATTTTGCTCCATACTTTCATTCATTCACTGTTCGGTGTATTTAATATGATTCTGTTGTCGCAGGTTAATGATGATAAAGAAAAGGGGGTTTCAGTTGGAACAAAGAGCATATCTGAGCGGCTATCTGAGGAGGTTGGTCTACGCTTTAACTAGAATCCTTCTTTTATTTATTACTAGCAAGAATGCCCGTGCGTTGCTACGGGCGAAGACGACAGGAATCATATGTTTTTCTATTTAAAAATGCATCTCGATTTAAAGATATGTATGCCGTGCTCAATACATTGAAATATTTATTGGGAGCTACCGTTATTAGTGTATAACATTAACTTTATTCTCCACATACCACGCGTTAGCTTTAATAACTTTTGGAGTCCTTTTTGTTTTATTGTGTTAAAATGATCTCACATTTTTATAAAAAATCATTATTTTTATTTTTGACTTATGCAACTCCTTCTGTGCAAATAATACTTCTTACTCTTACATCTCTAACTTTTTACTTTAAGGAGAGTTAGTTCCTAAAGCTAAAAATTATCACAATCCACATTGTACCACGAGAAAGATCTCATCTCTGGTTCTAATCTTTGGTCTGAATTAGTGAATCAGTAATGACTTATCTTCGTGTATCCTCCTTTTTAATCATAACTACTGGATGAGCTTAGCGTATGCACGGTAGTCAGTGCTGGGCCGGTGGCTAGCTCGAGTAAAAGTGGTATTATATTGGTTAAATTCGGCGCTAGCTATGCATTAATATGTGATGCGTGCATGATGTGGTCAAATGCAGTGACCGCTAATTTGCTCGCGTGCCAAACATTAAATTTATTTGAGAAGGAGGAGATTGAATTTATATGCGTCGATATATCACGCGAGATATAATAGACAATTATATTGTTGCTTTTATATTTCTAGTTTATACCCAAGCCAAATGAATTTAGTTATATTTTTTTATTTTAAATATAAGAGGCTATATCTGAAAGTAGTTCAAACTAATAAACATGGTCTAGGCAAGTGGCAAGCCAATGAAACCAGTGTGTGGGTTGTCTCGACAATAGTCCACTATATGCTTAATTATATGAAGATTAGCTTAATTGTCACAGGTTCAGTTTAGCTTAATTGGTGAGAGCTCTATACGGGAACTGTGGAGGTTGGGGGTTCGATCCCACCCCTTGCACCAGATTTCTAATGCGTTGTTTTCAATGGGCGGGGGGAGGGGGTCGATCCCACCCCTTGCACCAGATTTTCTAATGCGCTGTTTTCAATGGGCGGGTGAGTTTTTCTTTTTTTTTTAGGAAGTCTGATGCTCCGGTTTTTAGGTTGGGCGGTCGGTTTTTTTTTGCTAGGAGTCTGATGCGCCGGTTTTTTAGGTTGGGCGGTCGGTTTTATGGGTCGTCCCCTCGGTTCTTTAGATGGAGTCCGGTTTTGCAGCCGTTTTAACGAAATCCTTTCGGTTTCGCGCTCCAGGGTGCGATTTCCGCAATGACGGACCACACAAAATTGACAGAAGTTTTGCTTGCTTTATTATTAGGTAAAGATTATTATTATTTTTTTGGGGGGTGGGGGTTGGGGGAGGGGGGTGTCCAGCAAGTACTATTGTGGTTCATAAGTTTTCTCCATCCATTTTAGTATGTACTAAAACTTAATTGCTTTGGACGGTCTTCTCCAGATGACGCACTTTCGATCCATGTAATATATTTTCAATGAAATAGTGATGAAATCATGTTTTGTAAATTAATAGTAACTATGGTTTTCTCTTATTGCTATTCAAACTCATGGAAAGTAATACAATCCTTACAATGTATTGCATGACTAGGTTCGGGACACCAAGATAAAGTTTCTTTCCAGCCTTAAGCAAGAAAGTGAGGAGGACAAGTCTGCCTGGTCGGAGCTTGTTGCATCTCTGAAGGTAGGCATTGCCATACATTTCTTATTAACAATTTACCTTCTGATTGTTGTAATCAGAAAGATCAAATGTTATGGTATCTGCGTAGTGCAAATTATATCATTTGTCTTATGATCTGTTAACTATGTGTCAATTCTCCTTTCTTGTTAAAACTTCAGGCAATCTTGTATCCAAGGACTGTTATTTCCTTTTGTGATGTTTTTGTAGCATCCTCAGATGTAGTTGCTGCTGAATGGCTCATCCCTCTTCAGATTTTATTATTTTTGTTTACTTGTTTTACACATCATGTTTAACATAAATTTGGAGGGCTATATGTATCTGGTTTGGGTGCCATGTAATACCTAAATGACAATCATAAAGAGGCTATAAGTGTGTAGGAAAATTCAAGATGTGCCATTTTCCATGTTGTAAAATCATTGATCTGATTTGTTTCTATTCACATGGGTTTCATGAGAAGTCTCTTTTTATTCGAAGTTCTACTGTAGTGCACTACCCAAAAAAAATCCTGTTCACTGATCTAGCCGGCTGTCCAATTGCCCAAGGAATAGGTAGATACTTAGATTTAGTTTCCTTTCAAACTGTTCTTCTCCAAATTTCCTACATAATTTCACTTTCAACTTGAATAATTATAAACATATGGATTGATACCTCTAATGCCCATGTCCTACATTTATTAGTTGCTGTCCTATATCGTGTACAGTATCTTACTGACAGTTTGTTTCTTTTTTGTTAAGGACGTGTACTTTACAGAATTTAACTTCTTCTAGCCTTGGTTGGCATTGCATATTAAGTTATTATGATTAGATGGGAAATAAAATACTTTATTTTTTCCAAAAGGTTAATTGTTTCAATTTTCTCTTCTCAAAATTTTAAACCATTCATAGTTATATCATATTAGTTTTGTTTTTGTAATGCCAACTTACTTAAACTTTTCTTGGCATGCTGCAGTCAGAATATCCAAAATATACACCTCTGCTTGCTAAGATTTTGGAATGCGTACTCCAGAAAGCTACCTATGACGATAAGATTGTCCATGAAAAAGAGGTAACTACTACCTAGTGTTCTCTCTCTGTTTCGGTGACCTATGACGAAAGCTGAGAAATAAAATACTTTTTTGGTGACTCTGCATCTCTTTTTTTCCAATCAGAAGGTTCCCTGCATCTTTTTTTTAGAGGAAGGGTCCTGCATTTACATCTAATTTCGTAACTTACCAAAGTTTGAAACAAATACAAATTTGATATACTCACATGAAACCATGCTTCTTGTTTAATACTACCTACCATCTCTACTAGCAGTAAGACAATGCCTTTTGAAAAAAAAAAAAAAACTCACTACTAGCAGCAAGACAAATCAGATCAGTTTTCCAAAATTGGAGAATAGATTTTTCCAAGGAAGCCTATCTGCAACAGCATAGGAGGAGAGCTGTGTTAGAATTATCCATTTCTTCTTGGTTCAGATCACCTATACAGTTTCTTGTTCTTTTGCTTACTCTCTTATGGAGTGACCTTGGATCCCCTGGTTTTTGCATAGCTCGTTTTCTTTATTTTATATATATTGTACTGCAGTAAGAGCTTCCCACACCCACCAAAAAAAGGCTACTAGCTCTATTTTTCACTTCATTTTGGTGTCCAGGTTATTGCTGCAGCTGATGAGGTTGTGGGAAGTATAGATAAAGAGGAACTGGCCAAGTATTTATCTCTAAATTCAGATCCTGAAGACGAAGAAGCACAGGTAATTGGATGAGTACTTTGTTTTGTTCCTTTTTATTGAAAATGTACCAGCTCCTACTGAATGCTGACTGCCTGAAATATTGTACTCCATGATAGAAATTTAAGAAAAAAATGGAAGAAGCGCGGGATCAGTTGGCTGATGCACTATACCAAAAGGGTCTTGCATTGGCAGAGATTGAGTCACTAAAGGTGCAGCATCTTACCTTGCATTTCATGATTCGTTTGCCTAAATGCCTTTTCTTCAGTTTTTGTTGCTCATGTTGTCAAAGCCTAGAGCTTAGATCTGCATCTTGTTCATTAATGTTCTACTATTAATCTCTCTTTTTTTCTGAAATAATAATTGTTGAAAACCTCATATCAACATTATATGTGGATTTTCTGTGCTATGTCCATTGGTATTCCAGTTTCTTGTTCTTGGTGCCATATTTCTTTTTCAATGAGTTTTCAAAAGCACACATTTATGTCATAATTGAAATTCTTGTTTTGTGACAGTCTGATGAATCAATTGAGGCATCTGCTAAAGATGTTTTTGAGGAGAATTACAAAGAATTGATTAAATGGGTGGATACTAAATCTGCTAAATATGGCACTCTGACTGTCTTGCGTGAAAGACGCTGCGGAAGACCTGGTACAGCATTGAAGGTATGTTCTGCACACCAGTTTCGTACTATTGGCAAGTGCAGCCACATAATCTTCATGAATATAATTAGACGATACCGTCTACTGGTGAAGATGGGCATTGCAGAATAATATATTTTATGGGCAACTATGTTTGATCTTTGGTGATAGTAGATGAGTTTGTCTACTAATTGGTATTACATAAAAGAACTGTAACTATAAACCACAATTTAGTGGCTGCTATTCATGCAGTTCTGCACAACATCTTCTTCATATTTTAGCTAGCTTACATGGGATCCCTCTATTTATTTTCACTGGACGACACACTTGTTATTGGTAGAAGTGATGAAACTGTAGGTTTATTCCTTGAATAGGATAAAACGTTGTTTCCTTGTGTTTGTCTCTAGTCTGAGCTGACTGGTCTCCATTTTCTTGGCAGTATTGCATAATTTTATTAGTCTTACTAAATGTATGATAGTCAACATGTTTCTGTTTTGATCTACGCTTGATTTGGTTAGAATTTGCATCAATCTACATTAGGATGAAAAGTTTCTGACGAAAATCAATATAGCTAAACACGTTGAAAGTTCTGTCGCTTACTACATTTAATTTCCTATACTGTCGTAAATTCTTTTAAACTTTTCTACCATTGTTGTCCCATTTTTTCGATGTGTCTAAGTTTGCGCTAATATTAACTGTTTTCATGATGGCCAGGTTCTAAGCGACTTGATTCAAAATGAATCTGAACCGAAGAAAAAGCTCTATGATTTGAAGATCCAGTTGATTGAGGAAATGGGATGGGGCCATGTTTCCACCTACGAAAAGCAGTGGATGCAAGTCCGCTTTCCCCCAACTCTGCCTCCATTTTGATTGTTAACCCACATCTTATCATTCTCTAGCAAAGAGGGCTCAATAGTTGTCATTGTTGCGTTAGTTCATTGTTTCCATGGTCATTTACTTGGCATTTTCTATTAAATAGTAATAATTTTGTGTGTTATCTCCTGTTTCAATGGTCTTTCGAGCACTTCCTGACAATGAAGACCGAGAGGATCGATTACATGTATTTAGGGTCAAAACTGGATCGATTACATGTATTTAGGGTCAAAAGAAGTTTCGACGTCTACACTAAAGTTTTGTTTTGCGCACGGAGTTGGTAGCCATGGTCGTCGTTTTCCGTGGAGTTGGTTGCCATGAAAGATAGAGGCCAAAAAACAAAAAAGCATAGCCTTTCTGCCAAAAAAAAAAGTGCTGTACATTTGACTGTGCCCGGAATTGGTTTCGAAATGTAGCACAAAACAGAGCGTGTTAAACATGACATGAGAACGACGCGACATGTACACAACTATAAGTTTTAACTGTTAAACAAGAGAAATCATAGATATTTTGTTCAAGAAAGATGAATAGATTGTTTCCCAAAAAAATTAATTTTTTCATGAAATGTTAGGTCCGGCAAGGCAAATTTATGCTTCCATATGGTGATACACTAGTTCGAGAAAGCAGATTGTTTCCCAAAACCGGAGCACATAATTTAAAACCATTATTTTTTTTCTTCCAAAACTCTTAAAATACAGGCAAAGTCTGCAGCTGCCCGAGTTACGTAGATACCCCCTCCGTCCCCTTATAATAGAACACTACTTATCCCTCATTTAAACATGTCACTATAAATTTTAATGAACCTCCTCGGTATAAGTGGTGAAGTAATTGGGAGTAAGACTAAACATTGTTGTGCATCATACCCGAGGCAATGGACAAATAGTCCTATCATATAGGGATTTTTAAGATTTGGAAATAGTCCTATCGTAGAGGAATGGAGGGAGTATTTGGCTTGTGCATGCATCCGTGCCCAGCACTCCAGCAGCGAGCAGTGTGTTACATACACGCTAGACTTTTGTGGCAACACCAACACACGGACAGCGACAGCGAGCACGACAGGGAATCAGAACCACACGGGGTAAACTCACATACCAATAAGGTAATAACCAAAGGTGCCAAGATCGAAATTTTCTGCAGTGCATAAGAGCAGGCTTACAAAGGCCTCCTATATTACTACCCGGCTACAATCTAAGACCTGTACCTACAAGGCAGGCTGCTTCTACTATTCCTTGTGTGCTACCTTTTTCTTCTTCATCGAGCGCTCGCGCCTCTCCTCTTCCTGGATCAGGATGAGCTGCTCCTCATCCTCTTTCCTTGCAAGTGCCGCACTGAATTGACCCAATAAAAAAATCAGCTATTAAGCAAATTAAAAACTAATCAAGGGTACTAGGCGGACATTATATTCTAAGGCTTGACTTATGTGAAACGGAAACAGTATAGTCGTCATATGTGAATGTAGCTTTTAGAAGTGTCAGTGCCACAAAAGTGTGCAACCAAATACCTTCGTCTCTCTTCCTTCTCTATGCTAGAGAAACCAACCACCATGTTACGGTCATCTTCATCTTCGCCAGGAATATATTTGTTAGGATTGTAGCTGCACATGAAGACAAACACAAAATCAGAGCTTGTAATAAAAGTTCATAATATGGAATGCCTAGCAGCAATGATGAGGAATAGCAATAAATATCCACGGAGGCCACTGAGAGAACGGTAATGAAAAAATAAAAATAAAAACATACTTAAATATTTCTCTGATCATCGATGAATATCCTATTTCATCATTTGATTTTCTTTTTACTGCACGCTTTTCCATTGGATGGGGTGCCTGCAAAACGTAAAGCAATGTAAAAAAAAGGTGCTCAAGGAAACGTGCTTTTGCATAGAATGGATACAGTAACAAGCTGTGGCAAGGAAAACGGTTTGTTACCTTGAGCTTTGAGGAAGGACCGAGTTGCTTATGTCCAATACGCTGACCTTGTACAGATCCATCAGGCCTTCGACCTTGCAAGGATTGATAACGGCCATTACCTGCGGGCCTCTGACTCTGCAAACCCGGTTGCTGCTGCCTCTGGCCAGAAACCGATGCCTGCGGCCTCTTGCGTTGTACTGATGGTTGCAGCTTTTGGCTAGTCAAGGATGGCATCGACCCTGGAGTTTTCTTCTTCATGTTAGACAGGTTGGACCCCTTTATTGCACCAATCATCTTTTTTCTGTCTGCAAGAGGGTCCTTTCGTAGAGACTCTGCCTTACTGTGAACACGAGCCTGAACTGCATGGTCTTTTGATGATAATCGGGCAGGATGGCCTGTTGGCACCTTGCTCATACCAGCAGAATTCATTGGCCCACGAACATGAGACTCTGCATACGTACAAGCATTTTGTCATGAAATTTACAGAAACAGGAAACGCTAACTTTTGTTTAACAGATTAGTGACCCTACCAGATTTGGGAACAAGAAGAGGTGGCCTATTACCAGGTTGCGCTTTTGTAGGTTGTGGAGTATCAGCATCATCTGAGAACAACGATGAGTAGTCTCGATTCTCACGAAGTGCATCAACCTTTCTTTTCTCCTGCGTTGTCAAAACTTTAGTTTTAAATCAACCTAAGTAGAGTAGACAACATAAGTAATCTTGTTTTAATTTCTTTTTACCTCACTAACAAACTTTGGCTTCTGTAGATTCTCGACTGCGCCAGATTGCACCTTTGAAACCAACTGGGCACCTTTCTGCAGGCAGTGTTGTTTCAAGATAATCATATAACAGTTCAGTGAGATAAAATCATCTAAGCAATTAAATGTAGTATTTGCACGTACTCTGGATGGAACGTTTTGTCGCTCTTTCATGATCGATGAGCACCCTTCTTCAATGACTCGGCGAGCAAGCACTGGCTTTGATGGACCAAAGAAGGTGCCAAATCTAAAAAAAAAATTGCCATCAACTCAGGACTTGGAAATTGAATATATATATATGAATGAGACTATGAATGCAACAGCAACAGCACAATTACCCATCCTTCGCTGGTGGCATCATTGTCTGATTCACAGACGATGAACAGCTAGCCTTGCAGGTGCCAGTAGCCATTGCCGCATTTTTCCTCCTAATTTCCTCCTTTAACCGCTCCCTAAGGCTAAGTATCTCTTGCTGCCCAACAGGAGCCTCCTCCTCCTCTTCTTCCTCAACCTCAACCTCCTCTACTTGCTTATCCTCCTCTTCCACTTCCTCATCAATGTCATCCTCCAACCCCTCTTGCCGCTGATGCTTGTGCTTTGACATCTGTTCATCTTCTTCATCAGTATCCACGATGAAACCACCAAGGTCGTCATCATCTTCTTGGTCAAAATATTCGTGCTCAAATTGCTGCTGGAGGCATCCATTGGAATCAATAGCATTGGTTAGAAACGATGTGATCTGCTAATAAACTGCTAATGCCGCCAATAAATGGCTAATTCTGAGTTGTAATAGATGATATCATTCGAATCAATAAGCTTTGTGGATGAACTAAACTAATGAGGTCACGATCGAAATTATTTACCCAAGATTGATTTCATCTTACATTGGTTTCGTTGTCGAATTTGGCCGCCATCGGTTCTCAATCCGGCTGATGGTACGTAGTTCAGAATACCTAAAACAAATAACAGAGCGGCGAACCTGTTGTGAGAAAGAATAATGCGGGGCATAAAAACGATCAACAGAATTTGGAATTCGATGAAAGCGTCGAGAGTTCGAACAAAGATCAAAAGCAGTGTTTTTTTCCCGTATCAAGTCGAGAAGATACTATGAAGTTTCACAGCAAAACCGAAGAACGTAAAAGAGGATTTCCGGAAAGGAAACAAACTCGGCGGAAATCGCTAGCCCTAAACGCGCGCTGCGCCGCACGGCGAGTACGCGGGCGGCAGAACCGGCGCAAATTTTCCAAGGTGCGCGAGCGGGGAGAGAGGATTCGATCGTTACCTGAAGAGATCGCAATGCCGGTGGAGAAATTTCTTGTTACGAAGTCGACGGGTGCGGCGATCGATCGGCAACCGCGCGCCGTAGTCGCCGACTCGCGAGGAGACGCTGCTGGAGAATCGCGCGATCTTGGGAGAATAACGAGGCGTGCGGGCTGGGCGTGGGGTGCGAGCCCTCCTGGTATATATAGCCGCCCGCGTCTTCCACGCGCTTGGGCTGGCGGGCGTGCCCTTCCTCGGCCTCTGCCATCTCTTCTTCTTCCCCCGTCCGCCCTATAAGCAGATCGATCCTCCTCCTCCCCCGCCTGATCGTCCCCGGCCGCCAGCCCCGTTGGGCGATGGCTGCTGGAGACGCGCGCGTGCGGGGATCATATCACCAAGCCCTCGCGATCGATCGCGATCACGCGAGGCGACGCCCGCGAGAGGCACGGCGCGAACCGCTCCCCTCCCACCTGCGCCGCGGGCCACACATGATGATGCATATCTGGCCTCTGCCTCCCTGGAGAGTCCGAGCCGGCCGGTGAATACGGGGAGCCCCTGCCGATCCATCTCTAGCCATGGTTTGGGGCAGTTTGGAAGATTGGAAGGAGCTAGTAGCGGATCGGTGGATTGGAGGAAGCCGCGGATTGTGAGATCGGATGGATCTATGGCTTCCGAATTTGTCCCGACTTTATTACTGGGGATGATAATTGTACAGGTCGGTTTAATTTCTCGGTAACGGATTCGAAGACAGCTGCGTAAAACCCGGCGCGACGTGGCGCAATAGCTGGGCACGGGCAGTTACTGGAGCGAGAATAGGAAACTTCTTTTGAATTTTTCAAGCGATCGTCCTTTATTTTAGTAACTCTTAATATAGGAATAGGAAACTCACGGCCATTCATGACGTGCTCCGTGTGCATGGCAATCGTGGTGGCATGGTTTCAAATTCGTGCTCCTACTGTCCGGGGTATCCGGCCGGAGTGCAAAACCTCAAGTTTAAACCAAATCCAAAGATTGCAGCATTATTTTCAAGATTTGTTTCGCAAAAAAAAAACATTATTTTCGACGACATAGTTCAGGATCTCCATGAATTATTGGGCGCATCAGCATTGCAGGAGTTCAGACTTGTCACGACGACTGGCTGATGGCAACTGTATATTCAACAGACGTAATACGTGCTCAAGTCAAGCATCGACTCGACAAGAGAGAGACTGGCCAATACAACAGCACAATGTAATGCAAGATCCAGCTACATAGCTACTAGTATTAAGTTATTCATGGGCAATTCAACAAGACATTACAGAATGAATGAATGTGAACACGGCAATCTAATTAGCATCTTGACGCGCTCAGCTCTCATCTTTGGTTAGCACATACGATACATACTAAATAATTTTTTATCTCCAGGAGAGGCAAGAAAACTCAAGCTGATCGGCGGATCAACCGGTCGCTCTGCATTTACGTCGAGCAACTATGGGTGATCTGCCATCTCACTGGGTTGGGTTTCCACTATCGACTTCACTGCTGCATATCTGAGTTATCATTCTTGGCTGCTGAATCAACACCTGCATTGTTAGGAGGAATTGTAGCCTGATCCACCCCGGAAGCTTGATTGTTTTCTCCAGCTGGAGCTGGCTCGGTGGGCTTCACAGGCTCATCCTTTACAGGTTCAGCTGAAGGCTTTTCTAATGGTTTCACAGGCTCTTCCGTCACAGGTCCAGCCGAAGGCTTATCTGCTGGCTTCACAGACTCTTCCGTCACATGTCCAGCTGAAGGCTTCTCTGATGGCTTCATGGGCTCATCCTTCACAAGTCCAGCTGAGGGCTTCTCTGTTGATTTCACAGGCTCAGATGTAGCACCAAGCTTGAGCCTCATTTTCTTGGATAGTTCCATGACTCCCTTTATTTCTGAAATACAAGACATGAATATATATGTAAGATCAAGCCATGTCAACAAAGGAACATACTGAACAGAACATGAAACTTCCAGTGACTAATATTCACCATCTGAATTACTAAGAAGTTTAACAAGCATCAGTAAGACATTGGGTAAAAAAACTTCCCTGCTGAATATAGGTAAATACATGTATTGTATTTTGAAAAATAAACGTTGCTGAGCATTTAAAAGGATATATTGTGTACTAAACTTCTGCAGTTAGAACTTAGAAGGATGCACAATTGTATATTACTATATTTCATGAGTTTGCATGCAAGATTTTGGATCCATATGTCATGTAATGGAAAGTTTTATGTGTGAACTCATAAGAGGTAGATATGCGAAGTGGCTGCATGTTTTAATATGCAGGGTTGTTACAGATGGCAGAGGCTACAGCAACGCATAGAATGCGCTAGCAGCAAATCAGCAGCAGAAAATGGCTCGTAACGATCAACAAACATTTCCTATGGTACCATTGAATATACAACCAACCAAATGAGAGCAGAGTGATTAAACCCTACGATTACGTGTAGCCACATTGATGCATCTCCCTCTGCGACCAGCTCATTTTATTTATTTTTTTAGGGAAACTATGGCAGGCAAGAAGCCGGCCTAAAGATTTATATTGACTATCTGTGATTCTAGAAAATTTGGTAGGAAACCTCCACCGCTTGTGGCATCAATTCCAAGCATGGTACCAGTACAAAGCACCATATTGCAGATGCTCTAATAATCTTATGTAAAACTAGCTTCGAAAACGTTCTTTCAAAGTTTCAATGGCTGAGCAACACATATGATCACATCTTTCCTTTACCTATAGAGTCTACTAAAAAATCCTTCATCGCCTAGATGGGGTGATAGATTTTTCATATGACCATCCACACATCATAGATAACTTGACTAACGAGATGGCTCTCCTTCCATCTCGCCTCGGAATTTTATGCTAGTTATTAAAATGACAGAATTAATGAGGCCTTCTTATCCAAGCTTTCTCAGATGAACTATAAGGTCCCACCAATTCCTAATTGCAGTGCCAGCGTTTTCCTGACCAATAACCTACTAGCACCGGTTTTCACCCATCATCAATCGATGTGAGTGGAAATTATGCTTGGAAATTTTACCATCAGGTTAAATCATGGTGTTCTGGCTGAAGAGACAAGATACAAGAGAAATAGAGGATTGTGACCAAACTACTAAGCTCAATCACTCAGGACTTGAAGGTGCTAGCATAAAAAAAACATTAAACTGCAGGGAATCTTTTTTCTGCGACCTAAGCAACTTATAGGGGAATTCAGTTTAGTTTTAACATTTAATTTATCTTTCATTTTCTAATTGGCAGATTGGGACTCAGGGACCGTGGTCCCCATCTCATCTAAAAGTTAAAATATAAAGTTGATCAAACCCCCCTATGCCATTAAATTCTTTCTCCATTAACACACATTCTCCTCAATTCTCCCGCCCAAGCTCATAAGCGGTGAGCAACCCATTTGAAATCTCCCGCTCCTAGACTTCTACCACGTTTACCACAACATGTGGCCTCCCCATCATGAGCATGGCACCACCATGCATATGCCCTAAAATTTTCCAAGTCACTGTAGGAGCACCCTTGTGGCCTGCAAACACTGTCCCTCTCGCCTAAACAAACCCAAGATCTAAGAACAAAGGATAAACTTCCATGGTTCATTTTGACCTTATTGGCCTCCACAGCAACAGCCTCGCCAGCAACAAGGCCAGCAATAGCAAGAGGATCAGCACTCAGGGCACCACTGGGTTTAGCTATGCAAAGCCCATGAGAGGCTGTTCTTTTCTGTCCTAACCCTAATTTGCTCAAATACCTTCAATTGAACCACTGGTGTCATACTAACAAGAAAAGAAATTAGGTTTTACTTGTATACCTTTCAGAATCTCACGAGCCGCATCAGTGTTGCGGAAATCGGTAGCTTGGTGAACCTTCAAAAACAACGATAGGGAAATTAAGAATAGACTCATAACACTGGAAGGGTACACTGCATAACATTTAGATAATACGTGAGTTCAATAAAGATTGTTCTACATTCTACAATCGTGTAGCCTCAGACACCCAAAATCCCAGATTTCACCAACTCTGCCTTCTCCAGAAGAGCACATCCAAGTTGCCTTAGTGAAAATTTAGGGGCTTTGTATGTAGGGATAAAAAAAAAAGTGAAAATTGAGTGCAAACCTGGACGAAGCGGACACGCAGGTCGGACACGACGGCGCGGATCTTGTAGTAGTCGGAGGTGTGGAACCCTACCTCCTCCAGCTTCCGCTTCTTCGGAGCTGGGGCTGGCGCTGGCGCAGGAGCAGGCACGGGGCCTGCCGGAGGCGCAGGCGCCGGTGGTGCCGCAGACGCAGTGGGTGGCGCGGGCGCGTCGGGCTGAGGGGGAGGAGTAGCGACCTTTTGATCCGGTGCGGGTGCAGCCGCGGGCTCCGCCGACGGAGGAGGAGGCGGGGTGGCGGTGTCCGCGGCGGCGGCGGTCGGAGCGGCCATGTTCGGTGCGCGTGGGGAAATGCTGCGAGCCTGGCAGCCTGCGTCTGCGAACGGCTGCGAATGGGGGCTCTGTTCTGGACTCTGTCTGCTGGGTGAGAGACTAGGCAGTAGGAGGGAGACGACTTGGTGGTGGTGTGATTGGAATTTGTTGTGACCCATCAAGATTCACAAGGGCCCAACACGTTTCCAAGTATTTTCGAAATAGTATTTGTTTGCAACCCCTATTTCAATCAAAGAAGTGATTTTACAAGAAAAAGATATGTTAGATGAGCTACCAATGAGTCAGTCAATCAGTCAACAGAAACTTGAGCATCCCGAAGTTTCAACGTATCCTTCTCCTCGGGCAGGAGTAGACACAAGCAATGAACAGAATAACTTTGACACACTTTTTTTTCCTTCAACAACACAGTTACACTTACTACGAATTTTTAGGTGGCTAATCCACTTGTGGAGCCAAAGAAAATGAACATTTCCTCATATATTTGATTATGTGAAACTTCACCGTAAGGCAACTAAAAATCCACTCTATCTTATTATTGTACTACCTCCATCCTCAAATATATAACATTTAAAACAAAAGGCAGCTGAACCCATTTAATCCCTGTTTAGTTCCCGAAATCTTTTCTGTGAAAAGATTTCGTGTTTTGATTTTACCAATTTAGAAGTAGTAAATGTAGACAAAAAAGGTGGAAAGTTATATGGATAGGTTGAAAATCTCGAGACGAATCTAACGATGGTAATTAGAGGGTAATTAATCCATAATTAGCGGGTGGTTACTGTAGCATTACTGTTGCAAATCATGGATTAAGTAGGCTCATTAGATTCGTCTCGCGATTTACAGCCTATCCATATAACTTTTCACCTTTTCGTCTACGTTTAATACTCCATGCATCTAAGATTTTCCTTTGATGTGATAGGTGAAAAGATTTGTTTTGGAACTAAACAAGGGCTTATATCAGTACACCCAAGAAAAAATAGGGTCTGAAAACATAATTCATTAATGTCCTGGAGTTTCTCTTTGATGTTCTTGTTGAAACTCCACTTCTACTTGAATGCATGCGGTTACTCTGAGTTAAGACTTGAAGGGAAAAATAACTGCAGCTCTGTATGCTGTATATATCTGCCGTGCTCTTGCATTCTTTTCTCTTAGCGCTCCTCCTCCATGGAGACGAGAGGAGTCCTGGAACTTTTGTTGGTCAACGCCGAGGACCTCAAGCATGCTCACCATCACCCGCGACGTCAGTAGCAACCATCCTGTGTCTCACAAACTGCAAAGTCATTGGAGCACATTATGCTCATCGCGCAGCTCTTGTTTGCAGGATCAAAGAGACATTACGTGACCATTGAGTGCGGTGGTAAAATCGTGAGCAGCAAAATCACACAAGGTATGTATATATGGATTCCTGAACTACATGTTTTTTTTCTCTCTAAATTAAGTGAGTCCTCTTTGATCTGTCAGTGGCAATTTAATTGCTGCAGGCAGAGGCAAAAAGATCTGGTGGAACGAGAAGTTCAGGTTCCCACTGTCAGACGCCGAGTGCAAGGAGCTGGAGAAGGTGACCCTGACGACCATGGAGATCGACAAGTTCGCCCAAGACACCCCTGTCGGCGAGACGAAGTACTACGCCGAGGGTGTAAATTCGCAGGTACAGTAAATAATTTAACACCGCTGCTCATATGCGCGTCGACGGTTTTCGCAGGGTGCACGTCGGCGAGATCATCAGCGAGGGCAGCGAGCGCGAGTTCCTGCAGATGAAGCCGGCGCCGTACAACGTCGTGCTGGAGGACGGCACCTACAAGGGCGTCCTCAAGCTCGGCATCAAGTTCATCTCCAGCGTAAGCGCGCGCGCGCACCCCATGTTTCCATCTGATCTCCCATGGATGCTGTATCTGATGAGCTCATATTATTGGTTTCGGCAAAATGCAGGCGAGCCTGGCAGCGTCGGCGGACACAGTGCGGTGGTCGGCGCCGGCGAGGCAGCCGGGCGTCGGGTACGGGCTGCTTGTGAACCTGGCGTGCCCGAGCATCCCGTGGAGGCGGCTCTTCTTCTTCTGCAGCCGGTCGAGCGGCGGCGGACAGAGCGGCGAGAAAGATATGTGAAAGTGAAAGAACAGTCGCTGTGTGAGATGTATGGCATTGTGCCATGAACATGAAGCGCCTGATGGAAATGTACTTGGATGAGTACGATTTGGATTAGTGGTTATAGTTAGTTATGAGCTGGAAAATATTTTAGTAAGATCTTTCGTAGAGCTGGTGGCCATGGAAGTGTACCAAAAGATGATTTCAATATGGAAGGTGCTCTAGCTTCTCCTTTTTTTTCTTCAGTGTTCTCTGAACAGTAAGGAATTATTGTAACAACTTTGCTGCTTTCCTTGTAATCACAAACTTCACAAGGGGAACTGGTAAACTTGCTTTCACTGTGAATGTTCTTCAATCTTCACACATTTCACTTCTTTGCTGATTATTCAGAGCTTTAGATGAGCAGATGTCTTTGCCGATAGGCAATCGAAGGACGCAGAGCAATACTGGCAATAGTATAGTTGCACACAATTCTAGCTACAGCGTTCGTCGTGGACGCGCTGCGGCAGGAGCCACAAGCCCACAATCGCAACAAGGAGAGGTGGCACCTCCGTTCGGGATGATTATTAGAAGACGGCGAGAACACGCAGCCACCAGCCATTGGCGCGCGGACGCGGTGCCTGATCGAGCATTCCAAATGAATCGCTGGAGCTGTTCTGCCATGACGGACGGGCGCGGGCACGGCGGCACCGGCACAGACAAGATCACGATCTCCGGCCGATCTCCATGCCCAGCTTCTATCACACCTGACCTCGGCGGCGGCGGCGGCGGCGTTCAAATTGCTTCAACGCCCACCGGCCACCGCCGCGGCCGCCGGCACAGAGTAGACGCTCCCTGGCTCCGCCATACACCGGCGGCGATTCTCGCCGGCTCGTGCCTTATTGGTCGGTGCCGCCGTGGCGCACGAGAGCTGGCTGAGTCCGTTATGGAGGGGAACCGCGGGAAACGGGAGTACGGGACGCGTCGCGCCGCGCGCTGGGAACGCGGAGAGGGACAGAGTCGCAGAGGGGGCCCCGCTACTTGCTGTGCCCCGCGCCGATCTCCCCCGTCCAGGTACGATCCGACGGCTGATGTAGGCCCGGGGTGGACGGTATTTCATTTACCGTCCACCCCGGACGGTAGATGAAATACCGTCCGCCCCTGGCGTCCGCCGGGGCGGCACCATCTGCGACGGACACGCCGTCCGAACCCCCGCCGCCAGCACTCCCGGTGCCAGAAGGTGCGATCGACCGTCTGCGTCGGCGTGGTCGGCGGCGAGCCGGCGAGGCTGCGCGCCGCGGCGGCGCTGTGCTCGTCCGGCCTCCTCGCCGGAGGCAACCACGCCATGGTGAGGCTGCCGCCGAAGCTAAAGGGGATCGGGTACGTGCTCGACTGCCGAGGCGAGCTGCTCCGCGCTGATGTCCTGGTCACAAGCCCCGAGTGCGACGACGGACGCGCCGGCGGTCTCCGTGCCCTTCCGGCCTCCGGCGTCCGCCCACGCGTTGGACGTGGGTGGCGACGGACTGGAGAGGGAGCGCGGCCGTGGTGGCGCCATGGCGGACGTGCCTGCTTGTTGGAGACCGGCTTCGCCGCCGACGCTCAGGAGTTCGCCGGTGCGGAGGTGACCCGTGGCCGGCCTACTTCGTCGTGGCAATGCATTCAATGAAGCGAGAGGATCTGCAGAAACCCAATAACGAGATGCTTGCAAGTTGCAACACGCGCACGCCGCCGTCACTGGAATGTACGTATGGTACGGCTACTTCGTCCCGGCCGGTTGGGCCGCAGCATGTCCGCCAATAGACGGAACACGACAGCCGCCGCGCCTGAGCTCTGAGCACTCTGAATGCACCGCTGCAGCAGCCGGCCTTGATGGTCGGCCGCGTCACGGCGGCACCGGCAACAGCAATTCCCCGATCTCCGCGGCCGATCTCCATGTCCAGCCTTGTTACCTGCCGTTCAATTGCGCCAACGTCCACACTACGGCCGCCGGCACAGAGACAGACTAGACACTCCCATGGCTGTCTTGGTCGCCGATTCTTGCCGGTGCTGCCTTCTCGGGCAGCGCCGCCACGGCACGCCATAGCTCAGCCCGTCGCGAAGGCCTGGAAGGGGACGGCAGGGGACGCGTCGCGCCAGTGGAGACGGCCGGCCACGGCGCCTCGCTAACCCTGCAGCGATCCGCGGCGATCTCCACCGTCCAGGCACGATCCGACGCCCGTTATAGGCCCAGGGGGTGGACGGTATTTCATTTACCGTCCACCCCCAGGCCCCAGCCGCCACCGTTGGCGACGGCCACGCCGTCCAGGGCCTCCGCCGCCAGCTCACCCGCGACCAAGATGGTTCCCAGCGCGTTCCAGCCTCGCGGAGAGCAGTTGAAATCGGCTGATGTCGTCGCCATCGACGTGGTGCGCGCCGTCGCGGCGATCGACGCGGTTTGATGCCAGAGCGCGGCGCGGGCGGCGAGGTGTAGCGCGCCAGGCGAGCCTGATGAGCTCATTATTCGTTTCGGCAAAATGCAGGCGAGCCTGGCGGCGTCGACGGACACCGTGCGGTGGTCGGCGCCGGCGAGGCAGCCGGGCGTCGGGTACGAGCTGTTTAATGAACCTGGCGTGCCCCAGCATCCCGTGGAGGCGGCTCTTCTTCTTCTGCAGCCGGTCGAGCGGCGACAAAGATATGTGAGGAGTGGAAGAACAGTCGCTGTGTGGGATGTATGCCATTGCCATGAACATGAAGCATGTAAGTGGAAGAACAGTCGCTGTGTGAGATGTATGCCATTGCCATGAACATGAAGCATGTAACTGCGAGTCTGCCCGCTGTGGTCACTTGATGGTGGTGGCGCCCGATGAAAATGTACTTGGATGAGTACGATTTGGATTAGTGATTATAGTTAGTTATGAGCTGGAAAATATTTTAGTCCGATATTTCGTAGAGCCGGTGCCATGGAAGTTGATTTCAATATGGAAGGTGCTCTAGTGTCCTTCAATGTTCTCTGAATATTAAGGAATTATTGCAACGACATTGCTGCTTTTGTTGTAATCACAGCTTCACAAGGAACTGATAAACTTGCTTTCACTGTAAATGTTCTTCACACACTTCACTTCTTTGTTGATTATTCAGAACTTCAGATGAGCAGATGTCTTTATCGATAGGCAATCGAAGGACGCAGCGCAATGTTGGCGATAGTAGAGTTACACAATTCTAGTTACAGCGTAGGTACTCGTACGTCGTGCACGCGCCGCGGCAGGAGCCACAAAGCCCACAATCGCAACAAGGAGAGGTGGCCTCCGTTCGGGCTGATTAGAAGACGCCGACGGCGAGAACACGCAGTCACCGGCCATTGGCGGTGCCTGATCCAGCATTCCAAATGAAGAGCTGGAGGTGTCGGCCATGACGGACGGGCGCAAGCCGCGGGCACGGCAGCACTGGCGACGGCAAGGCCGCGATCTCCGGCAGATCTCCATGTCCAGCTTTTATCACACCTGACCTCGGCGCCGTTCAAATTGCGCGCGGCCGCCGGCACAGAGCAGACGCTCCCGGCCGGGCTCTGCCTTCTCGTACGGCGCCGCCGCGGCGCACGAGTGCTGAACCGTCGTGGAGGGGGACCGCAGCAGCGCAGGCCGCAGGGGATGCGTCGCGTCGCGCGGGGAAGGCGGGGGCAGAGGGGCTCGCTACCTGTTGCGATCCGCGCTGATCTCCACCGCCCAAGTCCGATTCAACGTCCGATATAGGCTCAGGGGGTGGACGGTATTTCATTTACCGTCCACCCCGGACGGTAGATGAAATACCGTCCGCCCCTAGCGTCCGACGGTGCGGCACCATCGGCGACGGCCACGCCGTCCGAGCCTCCGCCGCCAGCAGTCCTAGCGCCAGAATAGTTCACAGCTGTGTTCCAGTTCCGTGGGCACAAGGCACGATCGACGGTCGGCGTCTGCGTGGTCGACGCGGGCGGCGCCGGCGAGGTGCCACGGCGCGGTGCTCTCGTCCGGCATCCTCCCCGGCCGGATGCAACCGCACCATGGCCAAGCTGTCGCCGAAGCCAAAGTGGGGTCAGGTACGTGCTCGGCTGCCGAGGGGAGCTACTCTGCGCTGATGTTCTAGGCACAAGCTCGAGTGCGACGAGAACGACGACGGACGCGCCGGCCGGCCTCTGTGTACGTCCGTCGATGCGCTGGACGTGGGTGGAGACTTTGAGAGGGAGCGCGGCCGTGGCACCGAGCGTACCTGCTTGTTCCTCGGCTGGGAGAGGGGAGAGCAGCTTCGCCACCGAAGTTCGCCCGGTGCGGAGGCAGCCGGCGGGTGCGCAGACGGAGAGCAAGGAGGTCCACGGCGACGGTCGTGCACGACGTATTGCAAGCCATGTTTAACAGGAAGCGAGAGAATAATTAAGCAGGAACCCAGTAACGAGAGCGCTTGCGAGAAATAAAAACTTACGAGACGCTTGCCAACACTCCGGGCCCGGGTAGCCCACGCCGTCCACCGGCCGCTCACGTCTGAGCTGATGAGCACTCTGAAACCTGAATGCACCGCTGGAGCAGCTAGCCGCCCGTGATGTACGGCGGCGGCAAGGTGGCGCGAGAACTTCGACAAGGGGGTGTGTCCGTGTGTGTATGTAGCTGTCGCGAGCGCCGATTACCCGATTGCCAAGACCAGTGATGGGTCAAGCCGGCAAATTCTGTCAAGTTCTATCTGCTGGTTATAATCGAAAATATACTCTGTCAATCAATTTTTTTTTCTTCGAGAATACGCCTGATCGAGCGTTAAAAATGAAGCGTTGGAGCTGTTCTGCCATGATGGACGGGCGCGGGCACGGCGGCACCGGCAAGATAACGATATCCGGCCGATCTCCATGTCCAGCTTTCATTTTGTCACACTCGACCTCGGTGCGCGGCGGCGTTCGAATTGCTCCAACGCCCACCGTCGCGGCCGCTGGCGCGGAGTAGACGCTTCCTAGCTCCGACATACACCGGCGGCGATTCTCGCCGGCGCGTGCCGCCGCGGCGCACGAGAGCTGGCTGAGTCCGTTAATGGAGGGGAACCGCGGGAATCGGGATGCGTCGCGTCCGCGCGCGGGGAATACGGAGAGGGGGGCAGAGTCGCAGAGGGGGCTGGCTACTTGCTGCGATCCGCGCCGATTTCCACCGTCCAAGTCCGATCCGACGGCAGATAGGCCCAGGGGTGGACGGTATTTCATTTACCATCCACCCCGGACGGTAGATGAGATACCGTCCGCCCCTACCGTCCGCCGGGGCGGCACCATCGGCGACGGGCACGCCGTCCGAGCCCCCGCCGCCAGCACTCCCGGTGCCAGAATAGCTCACAACGTGTTCCGGCTTCCTAGGTATAAGGCGTGATCGACCGTCTGCGTCGGCGCCGTCGCGGCGGCGCTGTGCTCGTCCGGCCTCCTCGCCGGAGGCAACCGCGCCATGGTGAAGCTGCCGCCAAAGACAAAGGGGATCGGCAACGTGCTCCACCGACGAGGCGAGCTGCTCTGCGCTGGTGTCCTAGGCGCAAGGCCGGGTGCGACGACGGACGGACGCGCCGGCGCCCTCCGTGCCCGTCCGTCAACGCTGGGATTGGGTGGCTACGGGGAGTCTCCTCGGTGGGTGGAGAGGGAGGGAGCACGGCCGTGACACCGAGCATGCGGCCTGCTTGTTCCTCCTCGGCTGGGAGAGCAGCTTCGCTGCCGACGCACAGGAATTCGCCGCTGCGGGGGTGACCGGCGTGTGCGCGGACGGAGAGCAAGGAGGTCCATGGCGTTTAACCGGCGGCGGAGCGGAGCGGCGAGAAAGATCCGTGACTGTGAGAAGTGAAAGAACCGTCGCTGTGTGAGATTTCCATATTGCCATGAACATCAGAACATGAAGCATGTAACTGTGAGACTGGTCGCTGTAGTCACTTTGTTGGTGGTGGCGCCTGATGAAAATGTACTTGGATGACGATTTGGATTAGTGATTATAGTTATGAGATGGAAAGTAATTTAGTCAGATCTTTTGTAGAGCTGGTGCCATGGAAGTACTGTACCGAAAATTAAAGTTGGTTTCAATGTGGAAGGCTCTAAATTAAGGAGTTGTTGCTTGTAGCGACTTGTGCTTTGGTTGTAATCATCACACGGGGAACAAATAAACCTGCTTTCAATGTGAATGTTCTTCGCACTTTTCAGTTCTAGTAGCTAAAATGTTCAGAACTTGAGATTGCCACATGTCTTTGTTGATAGGCAATCGAAAGACGCAAAGCAATGTTGGCGACGCCGAGGCAGGAGCCACAACCACAAGCGCAACAAGCCGTTCGGCTGATTCATCGTGGAAGACGCCGACGGCGAGGGCACGCAGGCGGCCATTGGCGGCATATGAGCGGGCGCGGCACGGCAGCAACGGCAAGACCACGATCGATCTCTCCGGCGGATCACCATGTCCAGCTTTTATGACAACGGCCGCAGGTTCATCGTGGAAGACGCCGACGGTGAGGGCACGCAGGCGGCCATTGGCGGCATCTGAGCAGGCCTCGCCGCCGTTCACCATGTCCAGCTTTTATCACACCTGGCCTCGCCGCCGTTCAAATTGCTCCAACGGCCACCGCCGCGGCCGCCGGCACAGAGTAGACGCTCCGTGGATCCGCCATACACGGGCGTCGATTCTCGCCGGCGCTGCCTTCTTGGACGGTGCCGCCGCCGCGGCGCACGAGAGCGGAGCCCGTCGTGGAGGGGAACCGCAGCGCAGGGGATGCGTCGCGTCGCGCGGGGAATAAGGCGGAGAGAGGCACAAGACGTGTTTACTTGTTGCGATCCGTGCCGATCTCCACCGCCCAAGTCCGATCTGACGGTCGACATAGGCCCAGGGGGTGGACGGTATTTCATTTACCGTCCACCCCGGACGGTATATGAAATACCGTCCGCCCCTAGCGTCCGACAGAGCGGCACCATCGGCGACGGCCGCGCTGTCCAAGCCTCCGCCGCCAGCATTCCTGGTGCCAGAAGATGCGATTGACGGTCTGCGTCGGCGTAGTCGAGGCCGTCGCGGCGGCTGGGTTTTGGCGGCACGGCAGTGCTGGCGATGAGCCGGCGAGGCTGCGCGGCGAGGTGCCGCGGCGCGGCGCTGTGCTCGGTCCGGCCTCCTAGTCAGAGGAAACCGCGCCATGGCATGGAGTTCGATGCCAGGGCGCGGCGCGGGCGGCGAGGCTCAGCGCGTGCTGGTGGAGCTACGTTCTCGCCCAGACGGAGGGGTTCGATGGCACAGCAGCATGAGCGCCGCGCCGCCGGGCCTCCTTGTACGGCGTGCTCGGGCCAGGCCGGCCGGCGCGCGGGCGGCGCGCGGCGACTGCCCGGCGTGGGCGTGTTGACGCGCGAGGACTTCGACAAGGGTGTGTGTGTCGCTATGGCGAGCGTCGATTGCCAAGACCAGTGATGGGTGAAGCCGGTACGCTTGCTTAGCTTTTCGTGCAGCTCATCATGATGGAGAACAAATTCCGTCAGTCAAGACACCGTAAATCCTAACTTTATAGAACTCTAACCTCATCAGGTCAAGTCCTTACCACCAAGCTACGGACTTGACGATGCAGTGGCGGAGCTAGGCACAGCTCCTAGGGGGCTCTCCTTCTTACTCCCTCTTCTTCTTCTTTCTTTCTTCTCAAAAATAGAAGAGGGGCTTAAAGGAGGCTCCATTGTCTAGGGAGGGTAGGAGGGGCCCTCCCGACCCACCGCTGGATCCGCCCTTGACTTGATGAGGTTAGAGTTCTATAACGTGCTTGCGACGACTGTAGCCAAGGGGGCGGCGAAAGGGTTTTGACACCCTCTTCATGCCGGTCATCTGGTGTATCTGGAAGGAGCGCAATGCGAGGCTCTTCCGGGAGCATTCGACATTCGACGACAACACAAGAGCTCTTCATGTAGATCAAGCAGGGAGCACAACTTTGGGTCATGGCTGGAGCTAGTAGTCTAGGTTGTCTACGTAGTGAGTAGTTTCCTATGTACCGGCCCTTTCGGGCAACAAACGTTTGTACATTTGTTTCTCCTTTCTTAGTACAAGATGCGCAGAGAAAAAAAAAATCAGGTCAAAGTCCTATCTTTGCCCCTTCATTTGAAAGGGAACATTTATCGAAATCCCAATTCTACACTCGACCTCACGCACCACAACTCACGCGCGGACGAGCGCACATGCGCGGGACCCACCCCACCCGGCACCAATGCGCTCCCTGTTTCACTGTGCGCAAGCTGTTTTCACGTGGGTGGGACCCACTCGCCGTTCATCCTTTCTTATCCTTTCGCTGGTTTTTCATCTTCTTCTCCACCGCTACGCTGCCGCCGGCTCTCTCTTTTCTCTATCCCTGCTGTCGCCCGACGCCCTCCACACCCCTGATGGCCCGCGCTCTGCATGCTGCGCTCGGCTGCTGCCGAGCCCCGGCCTCGTCGCCGGCTGTGCCGCAGCGCGCCGGCTCGCCCACGGCGAGCTCCTCTCCAGTCCAACCTCCCCCACTTCTCTCTCCTTTTCCGTTCCTCATGTTTCTTTCTCTTCCGCTGGTTTTTTCCACTGAGATCCCATCTAGTGGGCGCGTGCGAGCGGCGGCATGCAGGCGCCAGTGGGGGGAGCAGCTACGCTGGCCGGCTGGGAGCGGGGACGGGGGTGCCACTGGTCAGGCGCGGGGGCGGTGACGCTGGCCGCGGGGATGTTGGTGATTTTTTGACCTTTTTTTAATTTTTTTGCAAAACTTTTTCTCAAACCTTTTTTGCAAAACTTTTTCTAAAAACCTTTTTTGCAAAACTTTTTCTAAAAACCTTTTGTCATCTTTTTCTGAAAATATTTTTTTTGCAAAACTTTTTCCCTGAAAATATTTTTTCTCTGGAAATCTTTTCCCTGAAATTTTTTTTGCAAAACTTTTTTCCTGAAAATATTTTTTTATTTTTTTTCTAAAAATGTTTTTCTGAAATTTTTTTCCGACTGCTAGTCCCACCTGTGGTCATCGGGGTCCACTTGTGTTGTCGGGTGCTTGCCGAGCCTGCATGGCGGGTGTGCGGGGGCAGCCAAGCGCGCGCAAAGATCCGGGGCTCAACTCGACACGCTCGGCCCGGCCTTAGACGAACGTGCGAGCACACGTTCCAGTCCATGCGGGCGACCGCAAATTAGCCGGTCCCAACATTTATCCCCATAAATTTTTTTCTACGAACAGTTTTCTTGTTCATTTGGCAAACAGAAACAGCACAACCACAAATATGTGTTCCCAAAATAAAAGGATCGGATTTTTCGGAAACTAAAACGAACAAGTAATCTTCATAGGATGTGTTTTGATTTCCGAAACGTCCCCGGGGTCAAACTGCGAAGGCGCCCCTTCGTTGTTGCTACTGGTATTACGCCCTCCGCATTCAGAGCCGTCCGATGCAACATCGAACGTTGCACGTGCTTGGAAGAGCCGAACAAAGACCCACCGACTGCGGCGGCCGGGGCGGCGGTCTCGAGACAGCTGGAGAAGCGAATCAGCAGAGCTCGTCAAGGGAGAAGACACGGAGACGCAGCTGGCGCGAGTCCAAGCTCCCACGACGGCATAAACCTCTCGGCTCTCTCCATTAGAGGAGGAGGAGGGGAGGAGGAGAAGCCAACGGCGGCCCTTCTCCTCCTCGCCCTCGTAAGCACGTCTCGCGACTTCACGGGCGACGGGAGCTCACTCGAGGTAAACTGCATCTGATTCTGATCCCAAGTCGCTCAGTCGCACGCCTCGTGGTGCCCGCTCGGATTGAATCGCGATGTTGTTAGCTTGCATATGCTGGGGGATGAGACGCTCAGAGATTCGGAGCTCGTGGGGCTGTGCGCGTCAGCGACTCTCGCGCGCACAACGTGCTCGACGAAATGCCCCGACCAGCAGGGTAGCTGAGATTAGGACTTTGCACGGAATTTTATCTGTTTGTATAAGCCGTCAGATCCTATGAAAGCTACTGGATTGCTTTCTGCTTGCGAGGTTGTGATGGCAGATTGCTCATTCTGGTGAAATTCAGTCTTACTAGGTGCTACCGCCCAGTACCATACTGCGTTGGCGTGGTCCTCGTTTCATGTCAGGTGTTGCGTGCTAGGCTTGTTTGCCGTTTGAATTTTTATAGTCATTTAGGTGACTCTGCTTGTACTATATTAGTATTATTGCTTTGCCGTTTGAGAACTACTTCATTAGGCTAATTGGCTAAATGTTCTTTGCTCATTTCTTGCCTCCTGCAGATCGCAAGCAGCTGATTAGTTGAACATGTTCTTCTTTTTATGATATACTACCTTGCAAGCTAGTAAAAGATGAGCTCTACCCGTCGAGCTTCAAAAGCGGCAAAATCAACAATCAATTACCACCGGCTTTCATTAGATGAGCACCAATTATTTGAGCCAGATGCTTTAATTACTAAGGACCGAGATGCCAATCATCAACCAAGGCAAAGTCCTCAATCGGGCAGAACATATACTGATAGAAGACTGACCACTCCCCAGTTTGTAGCAGCATTGACAGGTATATGGAATCTTGTTGGCCACCCGGAATCATCTGGTACAACTCAAAAAACTGAGAGCCATGGGATTTCAAGTAGGGAAGACCCTGTATGTCTTAGCAGGGATCAACAAGGACATATATGGAAACCTTGCTGTGTGGAAGGCTCAAGTGGCCCGAGATCTCGAAACTGTGTGGCTACACCAAAATCTATTTATGAAGATCTTAGTTCAGTAAAGAAGACGCTAATGCTGACATCATTCAGTAGCATTTTTGGTGCTTCATCCACATGGAGATATATGCATTCCATCAATAAGATTGGAGGTGCACATTATTTGCAACGTAGAAATATATATTCCGTGCAAGCTGAAAAGACAGAAGAAACTGGGACTTCTGAAAGTAGCAAAAGAAGCACGTGTGAGGAAACTTATGCTGCTTCCACCAATATGGACATTAGGGATGATAACTATTCCAGTCAAACAAGAAGCACACCTGCTGAGCTATGTACTAGCTCAAATGAAGAAGCTAATACTGCACGTGATTGTGAAAGTTCTCTACATGATACTGAATCCAATCTAGAGATTTTTCATGAAGATCCTAATTTTTCAGCTTCCTCAGTTCATCAAATGGAAATTGCCAAAGAAGCAAGGATAATGCCAGGAAATCAGATTTCTAGTAAGGCATGCACAGATGCTCAGCTTGACACATTGACACGCATAAGTTGTCTGGGTGGTGATGATGTTGTTCTTGATCCAGCAAATGCAGATCGATGTGCTTACGGGGATGACATGTCTCTGCAGCATTCTGTCGATAAATGTTCACATGAGCGACAACCAACTTTTGAGCATCGATTTGATGCTGCTGTTACCATAAACAGGCATGCTGTGGCAGGAGCCTTAGCTGGGACAGTAGTCAGTGTTTCTTTGCATCCAGTTGATACAGTGAAGACCATAATTCAGGCTAACAGTTCTAGACAAAGTTCGTTCTACCATACACTAAGGCGCACTCTTGTTGAGAGAGGTAATGTTCAACAATAGCAATTTCCACCACTTCAATTTTATTTCTGTCTACTCTTGCCCATTGAGAAATATCAATTGCTATAATATTTAGAGTTTGATGATTTTCTTGTAAAGGTGTTCTGGGACTATATGGAGGACTTGCTAGCAAACTTGCTTGTTCTGCACCCATTTCTGCAATTTATACCTTAACTTATGAAATTGTCAAGGGGGCACTTCTACCGGTTTTGCCAGAGGTGATTTCAGTTTTTTTTTTTTTCCTACTGATATTTTTTATCCAATTGTCGCCATTACATGGTGTATGCTTAATCGTTCTGTTACATTGACATCTGTGCAGGAATATCATTCAATCGCGCATTGTGCTGGTGGTGGTTGTTCTAGCATCGCAACGTCCTTTGTTTTTACACCCAGTGAATGCATAAAACAACAAATGCAAGTGGGTTCTCAATATCAGAATTGCTGGTATGCAATCTTCCTTGCCTCTTTCAGGGTTGTTCATCTGTTTATTCCTTTATTTTAGAAGATTCTTTTTAGAGCCTAGTAAATGGTGAGATAGACAAACCTACTAGTTTCATGTCATAACAAATGATTGTACGGTTCTTCAAACGACTACTTTACTAGGATGTCCTAAGAGTTTCATGTCATCAGGAGTGCTTTAGTAGGATGCCTTAAAAGGGGTGGTGTTGCTTCATTATATGCTGGATGGAGTGCTGTTCTTTGCAGAAACATCCCACATTCCATAGTAAAGGTATCAAGTTTTAAACGCCTGTGTTTAAGTACAATGATTTAATTTTTAGCTTTGCTTTGACAATTTGTTTTTGGCGTTTAAAAGAGCATTGTTTCTTTTTTTTAACTTACAGTTTTATGCCTACGAGAGTCTGAAACAGTCTATTTTGAATTCAGCACCTGAAAATGCCAAGCTCAATTCTGGCGAGACGGTTAGTTTCTGAACTTACCTTGTTAAACCATCTCTCTTTTTTTATGTTTTTATTAGTTGGAAGTACAACCTGTGCCCAAAGAGAGAGAGAAAAAGAGAGAAACCGCTAGTTGCATTGCATAGGATGATTGAAGAATTCTACCATCAAATTTGAAAATCAAATCAACCTTGAACCCCTTTTGGTTCATTGCAGCTTTTATGTGGAGGTTTTGCTGGGTCGACCGCTGCTTTGTTTACAACTCCATTTGATGTTGTCAAGACACGAGTGCAACTACAGGTATTGCGACACATGCATATGTTACTTTCCAATTTAGTTTACCAATAACTTTCAATTTTGTTGATTGTCATATATCATTGACTAACTTTATAATATTATTGTAATTATTGGAAAGTAATATGATTCAGCTTCAAGAACTTGTATACATACAAAAGCAAACTGATGGTCCCAGAAGAACCAATAATTTAGTTTTCTTCTTGTTTATTAGGCACTCAGCCCTGTTAGCAAGTATGACGGGGTTCTTCATGCACTAAAAGAAATTTTTCGGCAAGAAGGCTTGCGTGGTCTTTACAGGTACAAATATCTGCCAGAGGCATACCATGCTATTGCATTTGAGTTATTATTCATTCTTGTAAGAAAGAAATCATGTGGAAGTATGCAAATTACCAAGCAACATGTTTTCTCACAGGGGTTTGACTCCAAGGCTGGCTATGTATATATCTCAAGGTGCTATATTCTTTACGTCCTATGAGTTTCTCAAAACAATTATGTTTCCTGAACAAGAGGTTCATGCAAGTAGCTTTTGACCGTGAAATGAGAACTTGTATTGATACGTCGGTCTCATCAACTAACATCTAAGGTGGTCTGACTTGAGGATTTAGTTGTAGTTATTGTGCCATCCAATTTGTGTCTTGTTAGCAAGGTTGTGTACTTGTGTACATGATACAATACCCTTTTGGGCAATATCAGATTTAGGCAATAGAAAATTTTGTACCATCTGTAGAAGTGATACCATCTGTAGAAGGGACCATGTGAATTAGTCATGGGACTCATGGTTCTGTGTTTTAGTTTGTTATACTGAAACAAAGTTTAGTTTTTAACCGAAGGGAATCTGTTGCTCAAAATCCGGTATAATTTGTGTTTGCTAGCCTGTGATCAATTGTGGCACCCAGAATATAGTTCGGCAGTTATCAGAAATTTGAATGCTTGAAGAAATGTACTAGTATTTTTGTTCCATTTGCACTAGCTGTTAAGAGATCCAAGCGTAATAACATGTCACATCCAAATGGTGCTGTTGAATTTACCATCAAATGTACTTCCAAAGTTATATGCTAACTAAAATGTTTCCAAAAGGCGATGGTCAACTATGAGTATTAGAATTCTTATCAGTGTGCAAATTGGCTAGATAATAATATTTCTGAATTGTGATTTGTGAACACGCAATGGTTGAACTGCACACAGAGATCGCATTAACAGAAAATAATTTTTCATCACCATAGTAGGCTACAGATGACACGCTTTCCATGAACAAACACACAACACGTTTGTACAGCACACGCTAAAGCAATTAACCGCCAAGTGTCGCCTCCCTACCGTTTCCATTTTGTTCCAACAGGACGCGCATTGTTTACACAAACTTGCCACATGCAGTATATAGGCAAATAGCCACAGTTACCACACGCACACAGTAAAAAAATGAAGGTACTCAAGTAAAAGCTAACTCTAAAACTCCCCTATTATGCTCATACAACTGACCAACTTATGTCGTGTCCATGAGACGGCCGGCCGGAAGCACACACTGCACGGCTCAATAATCCCCTGACGATGCCACAGCCCCCTGCAACTGCAGGCCGGCGCGCCGCGCGGCCGCGTACCTTGTCAGGAAGTCCGGCTCGCACTCGCAGACCTTGCCGTCGTCGAAGTTCTGGGCGTAGCTGAGCGGGTCGTAGTTGAGCCCGCCGGCGCCGGCGCCGAGGACGTAGGTCCGGAAGCGCCGGTGCGTCCAGCTCATCCGCCTGAGCCTCCGCCACAGCGCCGCCAGCCCGAACCGGCCCCAGCAGCAGGACGTGACGGCCGCGCTCGTGCGCCCGTACGCGTCCTCCATAGCTCTGCCTCGCTCCTGCCGTGCGCTCTCTCCTGCCGTCCTGCGCCGCCAGACGAGGGCCCGTTGCGCCGGTGGTTGTTTTCTGTTTGCTAGGGGCTGGGGATAAGAGACCGCGGCGAGCAGACGCCTCCCGTCCATTGCATCGCCGTCATGTCAAGCTCCCCTGAGGCCCTGACTGTTATCCGCGCGTGTCCAGTGTGCGTCGTTGCCGAAATTTTTCTGAGGAAAAATGCAAAACTGCAGTTGGAGCTACACTAGCGGTCGTGCTCAACCGCCATGAACGCCACAGAGAACCGCATAAAATTATTTGTCACGATACAACATGGTCGGCAGAACTGCATTTATCTGGATCCGCGATGTAACACTTGTGGCGCCGCATTGGTGCTCCGGATTGGAACAGCACAAACGTGAAATGGACGGTTTTTCTCTCTCTATTTTTGGAGACGGCAAAACATTCCTCTTTTTTTCCCCTCGAGAAAATGAAAGCTTACTTTTCATTTCCATGCGCGAGACAGATCGGTATCGGTACTTCGGTATTTGTACCTGGGCCCTACATTTGAAATTTTTTTCGAGTATGTCGGGCCTACATTTGAAATATTAAATATAGACTAATTACAAAACTAATTACAAATTCTGTCAGTAAATCGCAAGACGAACCTAAGGAGTCCAATTAATCCGTCATTAGCACATGTTTAATGTAGCAATTTATTGTCTAATCATGACCTAACTAGGCTCATTAGATTCGTCTCGCGAAGTACACTCCATCCATATAATGGGTTATTTTTTTCGACTACATTTAATATACCATGTATGTGAGGGAACGTACTCGAAAAAAAATTTCGCGAAACATCTCAACAGGGCCTGCTTATCGACGCGGGCTGCGAAACGGCAGGAGCTCGTTTTTTGGTGGTTGGGCTGCTCCCAAAAATGGCCCGGTCCAGTTGCAACTGGCAAACACGCTGAACGTTGAGGCCGCGTTTCGACTGGATTTCAGCTAAAACAGTCAAAACAAATGAACTGAACCTACCTACTCAAACAGTCAAACCTTCTTCAACTACAAACCTACGAGCTCAACTGCCTCTGCACGTATATATGTCTGCTCCCTCCTCTGCGCAGATGCATCTCCATCTCCATTCCGGCAACCTAGCTTTGCATCCTTTGCACGCTTGCTTCTCCATCTCCATTGCAGCAACCTTGCGAATTCCATTCTTCTCGATCGATCTCAAATGGATCCAACAAGAATCGCCCTCCTGCTCGTGCTCTCCTCCGCGCTGCTTGCAGCAGCCGCCGCCGCAATCAACATGGGCGAAGGCGTCGTCATCGGGGTGCTCGACGACGGCATCGACGCGGGCCACCCGTCGTTCAGCGACGAGGGGATGCCGCCGCCGCCCGCCAGCTGGCGCGGCCGGTGCAAGCACGCTGGCGTCGCGGCCTGCAACAACAAGCTCGTCGGCGCGAGGGAGTTCACCCGCCACCTCCGCCGCCCCGCCGGCCGGCCGGCGCCTGGCGCCGGCACGCACGGGACGCACGCGTCGAGCATCGCGGCCGGCACGCCCGTGCACCTCGCCTCCGGTGGCGAGACGGTGTCCGGTGTGGCGCCGCGCGCGCACCTCGCGTTCTACCAGGTGTGCGCGGCGCGGGGGTGCTCGAGGGGCCCCATCATGAACGCCGTCGAGGCGGCGCTCGCCGACGGCGTCGACGTCATCTCCATGTCCCTCGGCGACGACGGCGCCGCCGGATTCCACGAGGACCCCGTCGTGGCCGCCACGTTCTCCGCCGTCATGAAGGGCGTCGTCGTCTGCGCCGCCGCGGGCAACAACGGCGCGGCGGCGGGGTCGTCCGTCGCCAACGACGCGCCGTGGATACTCACCGTCGGAGCGAGCTCGCCGCAGCAGAGCGTCGCGGCGTTCTCCTCACGTGGCCCGAGCCGCAACAACGGCGGCGTGCTGAAGCCTGACATCGTGGGCCCGGGCGTCAACATCCTCGCCGCCGTGCCGCGCTCGCGGCGGCGCGGCCACGGCCAGAGCTTCGCGGCGCTCTCCGGCACGTCCATGTCGGCGCCGCACCTGAGCGGCGTGGCGGCGCTGGTGAAGAGCGCGCACCCGGGTTGGTCTCCCGCGGCGATCAAGTCCGCGATCATGACCACGGCAGGACGCGGCGTCTGTCGCCGACGAGGCGCGCGGCGGCGGCGCGCAGGCGAGCTACCACGCCATGGGCGCCGGGATCGTCGACGCGGCCAGAGCCGTCGACCCCGGTCTGGTCTACGACATCTCGCCGGAGGAGTACTTCCCCTACCTCTGCGGGTTGGGTTACACCGACGACCAGGTGAACCGGATCATCTTCCCTGCGCCGGCGGTTACCTGCGCCGAGATGGAGAGCACCGAGGCGAGAGATCTCAACACGCCGTCGGTCATGGTGGCGCTGACGGCGGACACGCCGGCGGTGACGGTTAGGAGGACGGTGACCAACGTCGGGGCGGCGAGGTCGGTGTATAGAGTGGAAGTGAGCGCGCCGGAGGGGGTCTCGGTCACGGTGACTCCTGGGGAGTTGCGGTTTGATGAGATGAACCAGAAGGCGAGTTTTACTGTCACCGTGGAAAGAGTTCCTGGTGGTGGCGCGTTGGCGTCTGAGGATTTGGGCGCGCAGGTTGCGTGGGTGTCAGAGGAGCATGTCGTGCGCATACCTATATCCATTTCTGCTGCTAGGTTCTGAAGGACACTTGAAATAGTCAAAAGTCTTAGAATTCAGGTTGTACATATATAGGAATAGTTTTGGGAATAAGTTATATCAGATAGCTGAAGATGAGTAACATAACTAGTCTTCTTCCGAGTTGAAACGGTTTGGTAATGTGTTCATGACATGGTGTTAGTGGGACTTGGCGATTGTTCTTTTCCTGTCATGTGCCTTGATCAGATTCATTTTACGAATTTTAGAAACTTGATATGCCTGGATAGGCTTCATTTATGTTTCCCATGAGTCGTACAACATCACAAGGGTTCCATACTTCAGATGACTTGAGGGTGCTCTAATTTAGTAAGGAATTGCCGTAACGACTTATGCTTCCGTTGTAATCACATGGGGGGACAAATAAACTTGCTCTCACTGTGAATGTTCTTCACACTTTTCACTTCTTTATCTAACTAGACTAGAGGAGTATGTCCAGAACTTGAGATGACCATGTGTTTGGTTATAGGCAATCGAAAGACGCAGAGCAATGTTGGCGATCGTATAGTTGCACACAGTTCTAGGTCAACAGCGTACGTCGTGGACGCTCCAAGGCAGGAGCCACTAGCGCAACAAGGAGGTGGCAGGCAGTGGCACCTCCGACCTCCGTTCGGCTGATTGATGCATGACAACGGCCGCAGGGTCATCGTGGAAGACGCCGACGGCGAGGCCACGCAGGCGGCCATTGGCGGCGCCTGATCAAGCAATCCAAATGAAGAGCTGGAGTTGTCGGCCATGACGGACGGGCTCGAGCCGCGGGCACGACAGCACCGGCGACGGCAAGGCCACGATCTCCGGCAGATCTCCATGTCCGGCTTATTATCACAAGTTCACAACTGACGTCGTTGCCGTTCAAATTGCGCCAAACCGCGGATGAGATACCGTCCACCCCTTGGGTCGGACTGGCCAAAATTGATGGCGATGGCCACGCCGTCCAAGCCTCTGCCTCCAGCATTCCTCATGCTACAATATTTCACACGTGTTCCGGCTTCGTGGGTAGAAGTCCATGCATGGGAGGAGTTGACGATGCTACTAAAAGACACAACTCTAAATGAGGATAGGGATAAAATGATTTGGGCACTTGAGAGAAACCAAACATATTCCACAAGATCCATGTACAGGGCACTTGCCCATAGGGGGGTGATCAATAAAAGGCTACAGCAAATCTGGAAGAGCAAAGTTCCTGGGAAACTTAAAGTCTTCATGTGGTTGGTACTGCAGAATAAGCTACAAACTGGGGAAAATCTTAAAAAGAAAAAGTGGAAAGGCTGTCCGTTATGCCCAGTCTGTAAGAAAGTAGAATCAGTTGATCACCTATTTTTTAATTGCATTATCTCTCAAACAGTTTGGGCCTGCTTTGCGGAGGCCTTGGGGTGGACAAGGCGTCCGGTAGGTTTACAGGACTTTTTAGATCATTGGATTGCCTTGGGGGAGAAGAATGTGGGGGTTAAAACTTTTATGTTTGTTATTACTTTGTGGGCGTTATGGCTTGCCAGAAACAAGCGTTCAATCGAGGGGGATTTCAATTCAAAGCCGACTAACATTCTTTCGAAAATTTATGCTTTGGCTCAGAGATGGCGAGTTCTGTTCAGGGGTAAAGGAGAAGGCATCCTCGACGAAGTAATGAAGAAGATGAAGGACTGGATGGCAACTTTTGAAGAATCCAGGCGGCTTCAGAAGGAAGAGGATGTGTTCATGTAGTGCAGGCAGGGTTGCTAGATTGATGGCTTGGCTAAACTTTAGTTGTTGTTGTTTTTGGGTGCTCCTCTGTCAAACTGGGATCCCCAGTAGTCTCGCGATGCTCTAGTGGAGCGTGTACCAAAACATTTATACGCTTTCTATAAAAGCAGGGTTCGGCCTTTTTCAAAAAAAAAAAAAGACGCGCTCGACGGTCGGCGTAGGCGTGGTGGGCGGCGAGGTGCCACAGCGCGGTGGCGCTGTGCTCGTCAGGCCTCCTCGCCGGAGACAACCGCGGCGCACCACATCTCAGCCCGTCATGGAGGTCTGGAAGGGAACGTCAAAGGGATGCGTCGCATCACGTCGCACGGAGACGGCCGGCCTCGGCGCCTTGCTACCCTACAACGATCCGCGCCGATCTCGAGTTCTTCTTTCTTCAGCCGCTCGAGCGGCGAGAAAGATCTGTGAAAGAACCGTCGCTGTGTGAGACAGATTTGCCATGCCCATGAACATGTAACTGTGAGGCTGCCCGCTGTGGTCACTTGGTGGTGGTTGCGCCTGATGAAAATGTACTTGGATGAATACGTTTTGAATTAGTGATAATAGTGATGAGCTGGCAAATATTTTAGTCAGATCTTTTGTATTGCTGGTGCCATGGAAGTGTACCAAAAAAGTTGATTTATGTCAGTACAGAAAGGTGCTCTAGCTTTTCTTCACGATAGTTATATTCAGAAACCAGAACTTCAGATGACCACATCAACAATTCAAAACGTCTTTGTTGATAGGCAATCGAAAGACGCAGAGCAATGTTGCCGATCGTATAGTTGCGCACAGTTTTAGTTGCAGCGTAGGTACGTCGTGGACGCACCGAGGCAGGAGCTCCGTTCGGCTGATTGATGACAGCGGCCACAGGGTCGTCGTGGAAGACGGCGACGGCGAGGACGCGCTAGCGGCCATCGGTGACGTCGATCTCATTGAGCAATCCAAATGAAGCGCTGGAGCTTGTCGGCCATGATGGACGGGCGAGGCACGGCGGCACCGGCAGCGTCAAGGCCACGATCTCCGGCGGATCTCCATGTCCAGCATTTTACCACAGCTGACCTCGGCGCCGTTCAATTTGCGCGCGGCTGCCGGCACAGAGTAGACGCTCCCGGCCGGGCTCTGCCATGCACCGGCGGCGATTCTAGACAGCGCTGCCTTCTTTGACGGTGCGCCGCCGCGGCGGACGAGTGCCGAGCCCGTCGTGGAGGGGAACCGCAGCGCAGGGGATCCGTCGCGTCGCGCAGGGGAAGGCGGAGAGGGGCAGAGGGGCCTCGCTACTTGTTGCGATCCGCGCTGATCTCCACCGCCCAAGGTTCGATCTGACGTTCAATATAGGCCCAGGGGGTGGACGGTATTTCATTTACCGTCCACCCCGGACGGTAGATGACATACCGTCCGCCCCTATCGTCCGACGGGGCGGCTCCATCGGCGACGCCCACGCCATCCGAGCCTCCGCCGCCAGCGCTCCTAGTGCCAGAATAGTTCAAAACCGTGTTCCAGCTCCGTGGGCACAAGGCACGATCGACGGTAGGTTGGTCGGCGCCGGCGGCGAGCCGGCGAGGTGCCGCGCCGCGGCGGCGCTGTGCTCGTCCGACCTCCTCGCCGGAGGCAACCGCGCCATGGAGAAGCTGCCGCCGAAGCCAAAGGGGATCAGCAACGTGATCCACTGCCGAGGCGAGTTGCTCTTCCCTGATGTCCTAGGCACAAGCCCCGAGTGCGACGACGGACGCGCCGGCGGTCTCCGTGCCCGTCCGTCCACGCGCTGGACGTGGGTCAGGTGGCGACGGGAAGTCTCCTCGGTGGGTAATAGAGACTGGAGAGGGAGAGCAGCCGTGGTGCCGGACGTGCCTGCCTGTTCCTCGACTGGGAGTGCAGCAGCATCACCTTGGTGTGTGACACAGGAGTTCGCCGGCCGGTGCGGGTTTGTGGCAATGCATTCAATGAAGCGAGAGGATCTGGAAAGTTACGAGAACCTCGTAAAATTCTTCGGAACAGCACAAACATGTTCGGCAGAACTGCATTTATCTGGATCCGTGATGTAACACTTGTGGCGCCGCATTGGTGCTTCGGAACAGCACAAACATGAAATGGATAGTTTGTCTCTCTCTATTTTTGGAGATGTGAAAAACATTGCCTCTTTTTTCTTCTCGACAAAATGAAAACTCACTTTTCATTTCCATGGGCGAGACAGATCGGTATCGGCAGTTCGGTACTACAAAGCCTGCTTATCGGACGCGGCGGGGCTGATGAGAAACGGCACGAGCTCGTTTTTTGGTGGTTGGGCTGCTCCCAAAAATGGCCCGGTCCAGTTGCAACTGGCAAACACGCTGAACGTTGAAGCAGCTTTTCGACTGGATTTCAGCTAAACACAGTCAAACAAATGAACTGAACCTACCTGCTCAAACAGTCACCTTCTTCAATCAACTGAACAAACCTACGAGCTCAACCGCTTGCACCGTAGCACATATGTCTGCTCCCTCCTCTGCACAGATGCATCTCCATTGCAGCAACCTTTGCATCCTTCGCACAAATTGCACCTCCATCTCCATTGCAGCAACCTTGCAAATTCCATTCTTCTCTCGATCGATCTCAAATGGATCCAGCAAGAATCGCCGCCCTGCTCGCGCTCTCCTCCGCGCTGCTTGCAGCAGCCGCCGCTGCCGCAAGCAACATGGGCGAAGGCGTCGTCATCGGCGTGCTCGACGACGGCATCGACGCGGGGCACCCGTCGTTCAGCGACGAGGGGATGCCGCCGCCGCCCGCCAGCTGGCGCGGCCGGTGCAAGCACGCCGGCGTCGCGGCCTGCAACAACAAGCTCGTCGGCGCGAGGGAGTTCACCCGCCACCTCCGCCGCCCCACCGGTCGGCCGCCGCCTGGGGCCGGGACGCACGGGACGCACGCGTCGAGCATCGCGGCCGGCGCTCCCGTGCTCCTCGCAGCCGCCGGCGGAGGCGAGGGCGGCGCGGCGGCGGTGTCCGGCGTGGCGCCGCGCGCGCACCTAGCGTTCTACCAGGTGTGCGCGGCGCGGGGCTGCTCGAGGGGCCCCATCATGAACGCCGTCGAGGCGGCGCTCGCCGACGGCGTCGACGTCCTCTCCATGTCCCTCGGCGATGACGGAGGCGCAGGGTTCCACGAAGACCCTGTCGTGGCTGCCACGTTCTCGGCAGTCATGAGGGGCGTCGTCGTCTGCGCCGCCGCGGGCAACACCGGCGCGAGCTCGCCGGCGGGGTCCGTCGCGAACGACGCGCCATGGATACTCACCGTCGGCGCGAGCTCGCCGGAGCAGAGCGTCGCGGCGTTCTCCTCACGTGGCCCGAGCCGCAACAACGGCGGCGTGCTGAAGCCTGACATCGTGGGCCCGGGCGTCAACATCCTCGCCGCCGTGCCGCGCTCGCGGCGGCGCGGCCACGGCCAGAGCTTCGCGGCGCTCTCCGGCACGTCCATGTCGGCGCCGCACCTGAGCGGCGTGGCGGCGCTGGTGAAGAGCGCGCACCCGGGTTGGTCTCCCGCGGCGATCAAGTCCGCGATCATGACCACGGCGGACGCGGCGTCTGTCGCCGACGAGGCGCGCGGCGGCGGCGCGCAGGCGAGCTACCACGCCATGGGCGCCGGGATCGTCGACGCGGCCAGAGCCGTCGACCCCGGCCTGGTCTACGACATCTCGCCGGAGGAGTACTTCCCCTACCTCTGCGGGTTGGGTTACACCGACGACCAAGTGAACCGGATCATCTTCCCTGCGCCGGCGGTTACCTGCGCCGAGATGGAGAGCACCGAGGCGAGAGATCTCAACACGCCGTCGGTCATGGTGGCGCTGACGGCGGACACGCCGGCGGTGACGGTTAGGAGGACGGTGACCAACGTCGGAGCGGCGAGGTCGGTGTACCGGGTGGATGTGGGTGCGCCGGACGGTGTTTCGGTCACGGTGACTCCTGGGGAGTTGCGGTTTGATGAGGTGAACCAGAAGGCGAGTTTTACTGTAACCGTGGAAAGAGTTCCCGGTGGCGTGTTGGTGTCTGAGGATTTGGGCGCGCAGGTTGCGTGGGTGTCAGAGGAGCATGTCGTGCGCATTCCTATATCCATTTCTGCTAGGTTCTGATGAAGAACACTTGTAGTTGAAACTCCTAGAATTCAGATTGTACATTTAGACAACAGGATTAGGAAGCAAGTTACATCGGATAGCTGAAAATGAGAACATCACTGGTTTTCTTCCGAATTCCAACAGTTTGCATTTGTAACGTGTTCATGCCATGGTGTTAGCGGGACTTGGCGATTGTTCTTTTCCTGTCACGTGCCTTGATCAGACTCATTTTACTTTTTGAAGGAACGGAACACGACGTGTGCATTTCATTGATATAGCAGAAAATACAAGACTATGCCCTTAGGGCTTAGGTGGTCATAATCAAGCAAAAAAAAGAAAGCTAAGAAAAGACTAACAACTCGCAGGTCGGATTGAGATATCGACACTGCAGCGCTCTATTCGGTCGGATTGGGGCGTCGACACGGAACCACTCTATGCTCAGTCGGATTGGGTCGTCGACATGAGCCATCACCCATAGAAGTCGCACCCCAGGGACAACAACAAGACTCAAAACCCCGGCAAGGGAGAAGTCGAGGCACCGAAACAGCTGACACTATGCGTGACCGCTCGCCGCCGGGACACATAGAAGGCACAAGCAGCCGAGCAATGCCTCCGAGCCGCCGCCCACCACATTGAGCATCGACACCTAGTCATCCAGCACATGCAAGGAGTGCACGAATCGAGAGGCGAGATAGAAAAAGATCCCCTCTTTCCGACACGAACCCGCCCTTAGAGACTAAAATGTCGGTCGCCTTCGTAGATGAGCCGCGCGCAAGGTGCAGAGGTCGAAACAAGATTCTAAAGCGACGCCTTCATGAAGGAGAAACGACGCCCGAGAGCGCCGCCGTCGCTCGCCCACGAGACCATGGGCAAGGTTTTCACCCATACCTGCCAACCGGAAAGGCGACTCCGAGACAACTGCCCTCAAGAGGGAAACAACGTTCGGAACCTCGTCGTTGTCAGCCCAGATCGAAGCCGGGCAAAGCTTTTTCGCTGGGAGTGCCCTTCTGTTTGCCGCCGGACTCCGATGCTCCCGAACCACCACCCGAAACCAACCAGCCGTCCTTAGCGTGTGAACATCTCCACCTCCCGCGCTCCGTACTGGTCCGCCGCTCGGCGTCGTCGAAGTCGCGGAACCACGGCCGCCGCCGTAGGTGATCGGGGCCGCCAGCCAAGCCACCATGGCAAGCTGGCGTGCCCCACGCAGGTCGCCACCTCAGCACCATGGCACGGCGCACCTGCACCCCCACCTCGAGCGGCAACACTACGCCGCCGCTGGAACCCTGTTCCTTCTTCCACCTCCGAGACGAACGCCCCAGATCAGGCGCAGCAGGGTTGTCGGCTCCGACGCAACGCCCCCCCGACGCCGCCGTAGCCCCTCGTCTTCAGCTCCTCACCGCCGCCGCCGTCCCCGCCATGGGGTCCGACGCCTTCGCCCTGAAACCGCCGCCTCCTGCTGTAGCTCGACGGGGAACCGCCGGATCCGGTCGAGGATGACCCGGATCCGAGGTCACCCACACTCGCCGAGGCCGGCCCGCGCCGGCGAGGTCTCTCCGGCAGCCTAGGCGACCGCGCCCGCCCGATCCGCCCAAGGGAGGGGAAAGTGCCCCGCCGCCGTTGTCATTGCGGGCCGCGCGGGCTTCTGGCGGCCCGCTCGCGGCGTGGTGAATGGAGGGGAGAGGGGGGCGACGGCGGCTAGGGCATCCAGGGGCCGCCCGGTCGCCCCAGCGCGGGGGCGACGGAGCGGAATAGGGATTTGGATTTTTTTAGACTCAAGACTCATTTTACGAATTTTTAGAAACTTGATATGCCTCGATAGGCTTCATTTATGTTTCTGATGAGTCGTACAACATCACAATGGGTCCATACGTGTTACTTCTAAGCATAAGCTATAGAGAGTATATTGATGGATCAACCATCAATTCATCATCGTTCTTGTCGCTCAATAGGTGACCACTGCATTTCCGTGTCCGAGAATGGTCTGTATGATTGCTGGTGACGCATTGAAACCTTCATTGTAGTTAGGAATCAAGAATTCGGTTGGGCAGTACGTATCGACATTGAAGGGAAGAACTGAGTTTATACTGGCGTCGATATGCAGAGAAATGTTCAGCAATGTGAGGTGCAGAACCCTCTTCCAATTCCTGCACACGTGGAACTCAACTGTCAACTGAACATTTGGCCGCAAGAAAGCAAGCAACCTCAAATCCTGCTTACCCTTGCTTGCTATATTAAGCTTCTTCATCCTGCAGGCACAAAGGTTACCAATCATTCCCATCAAACACAACCCCCATTTTTAGGATAATGAGAAATCTCCTCATATGCAGCTAGCCATCACCGGTTTCGCCTTGGTTCGGGGTCTGTTCTTCAATGGATCCTCCGAATCCGACTCGCTTACCGGCGCTTCTCGCCCTCCGTGTCGCCGTCTTCTTCCTCCTCGCGTCGCTTCTGGCGAGCACCGCCGCGGCGCACAATGACGTCGGCCTGCACAAGAACTACCTCATCATCGTGCGCACGCCGTACGAGTACGACCGGAGCTTGTTCAAGGACGTGTCGAGCTGGCACGCGTCGCTGCTGGCGTCCGTGTGCGACATGGCCGAGGAGGAGCTCGACAGGGACCCCTCCGCCATGGCGCGCCTCATCTACTCCTACCGCCACGTCGTCAACGGCTTCGCTGCCCGGCTCACCGCCGAGGAGGTCCGCGCCATGGCCGAAAAGGACTGGTTCGTCAAGGCCATGCCGGAGAAGACGTACAGGCTCATGACCACCCACACGCCGCAGATGCTCGGTCTCGCCGGCGGCGCCGCCACCGGCGCCGGCGGCCTGTGGAAGACGAGCAACATGGGCGAGGGCATCATCATCGGCGTCCTCGACGACGGAATCCGGCCAGGGCACCCGTCGTTCGACGCGACGGGCATGAAGCCGCCGCCGGCCAAGTGGAAAGGCCGGTGCGACTTCAACGCCACCGTGTGCAACAACAAGCTCATCGGCGCGCGCTCCTTCTACGAGTCGGCCAAGTGGAAGTGGCAAGGGATCGACGACCCGGTGCTCCCGGTCAGCGAGGGCTCCCACGGGACGCACACGGCGAGCACGGCGGCGGGCGCGTTCGTGCCGGGGGCCAGCGCCCTGGGCAACGGGCTCGGCACGGCGTCCGGCATGGCGCCCCGCGCCCACGTCGCGCTCTACCAGGTCTGCTACGAGGACAAAGGCTGCGACCGCGACGACATCCTCGCGGCGCTCGACGACGCCGTCGAGGACGGCGTCGACGTGCTCTCGCTCTCGCTCGGCGACGACGAGGCCGGCGACTTCGCCTACGACCCCATCGCGCTGGGCGGGTACACAGCCATCATGAGAGGCGTATTCGTCAGCGCCGCGGCTGGAAACATGGGCCCCGACCACGCCACGGTCGCCAACGAGGCGCCGTGGCTGCTCACCGTCGCCGCGGCCACCACCGACCGGAGGTTCCTGGCCACCGTCAGGCTCGGAGACGGCGTCGAGCTCGACGGCGAGTCGTTGTTCCAGCCGAAGGACTTTCTGAGCGTGCAGAGGCCGCTGGTGAGGGACCTCAGCGACGGCACGTGCTCCGACGAGAAGGTCCTCACGCCGCAGCACGTCGGCGGGAAGATCGTCGTCTGCGACGCCGGCGGCAACCTCACCTCCCTCGAGATGGGCGCCGCGCTGCGTGAGGCCGGGGCCGCCGGCATGGTGGTCATCACCATCGAGGAGCTCGGGTCCGTGATCCAGCCCAAGGCGCACGCGCTCCCGGCGTCGCAGGTGACGTACGCGACCGGACAAAAGATCAGAGCCTACATGAACTCCACGGCCAACCCGACGGGGGAGCTTGTGCTCAAAGGAACCGTGCTGGGGAACCGCGACTCCCCCGTGGTGCCGGCGTTCTCGTCGCGTGGGCCCAGCAAGCAGAACCAGGGGATCCTGAAGCCCGACATCACGGGCCCCGGCGTGAACATCATCGCCGGCGTGCCGAAGCCGGCGGGGCTCATGGCGCCGCCCAACCCATTATCAGCCAAGTTCGACGTGCTCTCCGGCACGTCCATGGCGGCGCCGCACCTGAGCGGGATCGCGGCGGTGCTGAAGAGGGCGCACCCGACGTGGACGCCGGCGGCGATCAAGTCGGCGCTGATCACGACGGCGAACCCGACGGACCGGAACGGAAAGCCCATCGCGGCCCACGACGGGAGCCCCGCGAACCTCCTCACGGTGGGGGCCGGGTTCGTGGACCCCGTCAGGGCCCTGAAGCCCGGGCTCGTGTACGACCTGACGGCGGCGGACTACGTGCCGTACCTGTGCGGGCTCAGGTACAGCGACGCCGAGGTGAACTCCATCATCCACCCGATGCCGCCGGTGTCGTGCGCCGGGATGCGCGCCGTGGAGCAGAAGGATCTAAACTACCCGTCCATCACGGCGTTCCTGGACACGGAGCCCTACGCCGTGACCGTGGCCCGGGTGGTCACCAACGTGGGGAAGGCCAGGTCGGTGTACGTCGCGAAGGTGGAGGTGCCGGCGGAGCTGTCGGTGACGGTGGCGCCGGCCACACTAAGGTTCAAGAAGGTGAACCAGGCGAAAGGGTTCACGGTCACCATCAGGCCCGCCGCGGGCGCGCCGAGGACGAAGGGGATCGCGGAGGGGAAGCTCGAGTGGGTCTCGAACGACAACGTGGTGCGCACCCCGATCCTCGTGTCCTTCAAGAAGTTCGTCCAGGATAACTCGACCACCGCTCACCTGACTCATTGATGATTAGTTCTTGATGGTCAGCTGATTAGATCCAAAAGGTTGTTAGTAGAGTACCGGTGTGATATCTGTTTATGAGAAACATGGGCATTGAATTTAGATTGAGAGGCTGAGATGGAATTGGTTCTCGTTCTCGTGATCTCTCTTGTTGGTTATTTGGGCTGTCCTGTGTGTGGTAGTGATGTCCGTATTAGATTGTAAATTATATGTAACAATGTATTTGAGTTTCATTTGCCTCCTTAAAATTACAGATTATCAACCGATTTTAACTCACTTGTGTATACCAAACCTGAAAATCTTTCAGGTGAAGACCTCGTAGTTCATTGAATTTGGCATTTTCTTTGGGAAGATTTATTAATATGCATAGAAAAGAATGAAATCAAAACTGAAGTTGTACATAATATCATTTGAAAGTGACGAATAGAAAGCACAAATGAATTTTTTGCAAAATACCATTGGAAAGTTCTCATTGTCAAGGTAAGTTCAAAGCCTAAAAGGTGTAGAGGCGAGCTTCTAGGATGGCAAGTCAATGAGTGTGGAAGACCATGATCGCCGCTAATATCAAAGCCCCTGCTCTTACTCTTGGTATGGTATTAAGGTTTCATGTTTAAGACACTCAACTCAACATAATACCCTTTGTTTTCCTTATACATTACATTTTTGTTCATTCTATGCATAGTCAATAGTTAAGCTCATATTAACCGGAAGTTGCAACTCATATACATGTTAGACGCGAGGGACACATCCCCCTCCCCCCCATCGCTCATCTGACGCATGGATTAGTCACTGATGGTCAGCGGATTAGATCATTTCGTTATTTACCTTGATGTGATATATGTTTACATTAGCATATTCGGCCAAAGTGTTTGCATATATACTGTACAATCTTAGTGGTGATATGTTTGCATGACTGTAATTTTCATTTACCACCTTTTTACAGACGCGATTTCCTCTAGGTCCTAGCCCTGGTCAAAGTCTCCGGGTCGGTCGTTGTCAGTTTGTAAAGCATGAAATTCCTCTTGATTTCAATACCATTTTCACTCTATTTACGCAGCAGACATTGGCACAAACGCACTACAGTACAATCAAATGGGCCAGAAGCAGTTGACCTTTTTTTTAGTCGTCTTCCCTTATCTCCTCTCTCATGTGGGGAACGCCGCGTAACGTAAGCCCGCGCACACGGCATCATGGAATTTCCTCTCCTATTCCTTTCCGTATTCCAAGGACATTTTCATAATTTCATAAGTTATGTCATTTTTAGTCCAGGGCGGCGTTGAATGTTGATGTTGGCTTTGCCATGTTCCTACTCCTACATGCTTCAATGTTAAGGTCGTGTTTAGTTCCGCGGTGAAAAGATTTTGGAAGGAAATCTTTTCACATTTGAAGTATTAAACATAGACTAATTAAAAAACTAATTGCCGATTACGTTTGGAATTCACGAGACGAACCTAATGAACCTAAGTAATCTATCATTAGCACATGTTACTGTAGCATTACTGTAGCAATTTAGTGTCTAATCACTTCCTAATTAGACTCATTGGATTCATCTCGCAAATTCCAGTCCATCTATATAATGCGATTTGTTTTTTACCTACATTTAGTACGCCATACATGTGTCTAAACATCCATTTTGGATTTTGGATTTTGGAACTAAACAAGGCCTAAATCAGAATATCTAGCCGCAATATGAGGGCAAACGGTCGCACTTTCTTACACGTAATACTATAGCTTCTTGTACAAACCATAGAACAGGTTAGTGCTTCCGTCGGTGAAATCGATTGGACAGAAATCGTTTTCATGAACTACATATATATATTACAACTACATTTGCAGAAGCAGACAACTATAAGCTTCTTTAATGTGACAGAGCCAAAGCAAGTGTTCTCGGTATCTCAAAACGCATAACTTGCATAAATGCATATCCGCGTAAGAGTTGACCCAGGACCCAGCAGGTCAGCGAGCAATCAAAGGACAAGGAACCAAATTTCATGGCAAGCGCGAGGGTAACAAACAGATCCCAAGCTGCTTTATCTGCATGCACACAGCACACCCCAACCGACTTCGTGCCAAGCGCCAGCAGCTAGCAGCTTGAACTGCAAGGATGGAGGGCGCGCACAGGCGGTGGAGCACGTCGTCGCAGTCGCAGTACAGCTTCAGGACGTCCGTGAGCAGCCTCAGCGAGGTGGAGGAGGCGAGCCCGCCGGCGCCGGTGGAGGACAGGGTGTTCGTGGCCGTCCCCGAGGACGTCAAGCACGGGAAGAGCACCCTGCTGTGGGCGCTGGAGAACCCGGCCAAGGGCTGCGCCGGGGTTGTCGTCGCCCACGTCCACTGCCCCGCGCAGATGATCCCCATGAGTAAGGCTCCATCGACGCTCCAGTTATTTGGACCGCTGCTGCCGTCTTGCATCTTCGGTTGGGAGTTTCTTGTGCAAACGGATATGCTTTTGTCGTTGACTCTGCCTTGGCGAGCAGGGTCGGCTGGCTGTGGCTGCTCTGCTATTCATTTTGTCAACAGAGCAGACTCCTCTGTTATCTGAATTGCTGCGCCTACAATTCGTTTTCACTGACAAATGCCTTTGTCACCAAGTTAGCTGTGCTATTGTCAGCATGGAAAAACTGTGCAAAATACTGAAAACGATATGTAGCTTTCGTAAAACCTAGTCACAAATTAGTTCCTGATGTGATGTATATACTGCCTTCAGGGTTCAGCCTTCATAGTATTGTCCTTACTCTGTTATTCCAGTGGGGGCAAAAGTTCATCACAGCACGATGAACCCACAACGGGTCGACGAGTACAGGAAGAAGGTGCGAGCAGACGCACAAGTGAAGCTAGATGAGTATGTTCTGCTGTGCAGAAGACTAAAGGTGCCAGCTCTCATGCCGTCAGTAAACTAGCAGAATGTTATTGTAATGAAATAAACAGGAGAATATATGAACATATATGTAGCTCAATTGATTATTTGCTCACCATGTCCCTTTGACAGGTCAGCTGCGAGAAAATTATAATTGACAAGGATGATGTTGCTACAGGGCTTGAGCAGCTTATTGCCTTCCACGGAATCACCAAGCTTGTCATGGGAGCAGCAGCAGACAAACACTACTCAAAGTATGGATCACATACCTGATGATTGGCGTGTCTTCCTAATGCTGTTTCGGTAGTTTAAATCTGCAAAATATCAGCCAAACAAACAAATATACCTTTTTGTGGCTCTGAATTTCAGTGTGTTGCAAGTAAAATAAGGGAAACGGAAACAAAAATGGTGGCTGTTTAGACTTTAGACCTTATACGTATCCCCACATTGCAGGAGAATGAAATCACTGAAATCCAAGACGGCACTCAGACTGACAGAGCTAGCAGCCTCATCGTGCAAGATATGGTTTATTTGTAAAGGGCATCTTATATGCACCAGGTAAGGTTTAACTCATTATGTTATTAGAGCAACTCCACCCCAGCCCTCAAATGGACCTCTATACCTATTTTAGTCTCCCAAGTGCAAAAAACTAGCTTCAGCCGGGCCCCTAATGAGCCTCTATTTTGTGGAGGCCTCCAAATGTTGGTTCAAAGCCCCTAGATTTGGAGGCCCTCTATTTCCACCCACTTGTGGGCCTCACGTCTTTTTTTTCTCTCCTCCTCGGTCCTTTCGCGACGCCGCGCCGCCAGCCGTCCCCCCGCGCCGCCGGCCGTCCTTGCCCCCGCGCCGCAGCGCCGCAGCGCCGCCGGCCGTCCCCCCGCGCCGCCGCGCCATCCTCGCCCAGGGGTGCCGACGTGCCATCCTCTCCCTCGCTGGCGCCGCGCCATCCGAGGAACGTGAATGCCGCCGTGCTGCCGACGACCAGCGACGGCGGCGGCACCGGTGCAGGTGATCGAGCTGCCGGTGAACACCATCGCCATCCTGTCCGTGAGCCCTATCCCCATCGTCGGCATGCACAAGATCAAGGTCGCGGCCAGCGCGGGCTCGGCTGGCGCGGGCTCATCCCGCCCGTTCTGGGTGGAGGAGGGGGAGACAGGTGGCGGTAGGAGGTGCGACGTGGGGAGGAGCACGGGCGAGAGCTGCGGGCGTGGGGAGGCCACAGAGTCTTGTAGGGCGTGCCTCCTCCACTCCCGTCGTGGGCAAGATGGGGCTGGCGTGCTCCCGCGGTGAGGCGTCGAGCGACGGCGGCGGCGTGTGGTACTCCTCCCTTGCCTGCGACGAGGGCGACGACGACGGGGTGGTCTCCAGAGGTGGCGGAGGATGAGGAGAGGGACGCGGGCACGGGCACGGGCGGCGGCGGCCAAGGCGCCGCGGGGAGGCCGGCCGCGCCTCCGCGTCCCAGAGCCACCCCTGGACGGCGGCGAGGCGGGCACAGAGCGACACCGCAAGGTCGTGCGAGAGGCAGCCGCGCGGGAGCCGGACCTGGCTGGGGCGCGGGGAGGCGGGCGCGCGGGTGGCGCAGGGGAGGCGCGCGGCGCAGGTGCTGCTCCCCCAGGGAAGAGGCGCGAGGCGGGCGCGGCGGGGAAGAGGCGGCCGGCGGCGCGGGGTAGAAGCCTGCGGGAGGGAGAGAGTGGGGAAGGACGGCGTGAGGGAGAAGCTGCGGCTGCCTGCAGGAGGGAGAGAGAGGGGGAGGTGGAGAACACCTGACAGGTAGGACCCACCCTTTAGATCGATTTGGGGGCTCAAATACAGAGGCTGGGCTGGAGTGAAGAGAAGATTTGAAGCCCTTAAATTTTAGATGCCCATCTAAAAGAGTAAAATGGGGGCTCAAATATAGACGCTGGGCTGGAGTTGCTCTTGCTAGTAGAAGATAGATGCTATTTCCTAGGATCCTAGTTTTAGTAAAGTCGCACACCAGTCGTCTATTCCAACCGTATAACACCTGTATGGCTGTATCTTGTCACTAATAACCTTGGTTTGAGTTCCACCTTTTTATTTCTAAAAAGGAAATTTGAGTTTCATTAGCTAAAATAATTTGGGTTTAGATGGAGATTTTCTGGGATTTAACCTTGTTGTAGTATAAGTGAATTGCCCACCTCTTACCATTAGCTTAAGCTTTTGGGTTGAACCTCGTAATATCTACTCACCAACTTCACATCCCGACAAGAATTAAAAGTCAGTAAAGCTCGTAGGAAAAATTAAAAAAAGAAAGGGATTAAATCTGACCTTTGTACACTGCAGGGAAGCAGATACAACCGTTCTTGCTATACCACCATCACCTGCACTCACGGTTGCATCGAAATCGTCAGTAAGTAGCACTGCTAGCCATACGAGATCAGTGACAGTCAGCCAGTCAGAGAGTGAGGCGTCAAGCTCAAGCGGGAGTCCAAGGCATGATCTAGTCAGATCAAGAACAGAAGTAGCGATGTATCCCTCTCAACAAGGATCTACCTGTGCACCATCTCGGCTATATGAATCCTTTGAACACGGGCCAATGAGAGCATCAAGGAGACCTACCGATTACTGGGATGAATTTGGGAGATCACAAAGCTCCTGGTATGATCTATCAGGAACTGATGACGTGGTCACTATCTCAGGATCAGTAGTGCCGCATCAAATGGAAAAACCTGATGCTGAGAACTTTTCAACCCCTTCTCATGAGCTGGTAGGTTTCTTTCATCTGCATTTCAGTTGAAGAGACATAAGAATGACAGGCTCTCATAAATGAAGTACGTAAAACAGAGAGAGTACTGAAATAAGTTTGTACCACGCAGGAGAATCCAGGCATTGATGCTGATATATACGATAGGCTCACAGAAGCTCTGAGTGAAGTTGAACTCTCTAAGAAAGAAGCATATGAAGAATCAACCAAGCGCCGAAGAGCTGAACGAGATATGATTTCAGCTCTCCAGAAGGTAAGTTTTCTCCAGTATGCATTATTGAAGTTTCGAAGTATGAACCAACCAAATTCCAAAGTCATACACACTAAATTCTACAGATAAAAGAGTTAGAGAACTTGTACCAATATGAGATCAGGCAGCGAAAAGCAATTGAGGAGACACTAGAGAAACAAGCAAATGACATCGACGAAATGAAAAGACAGCACGATGCGTCATCCAGTGAATTGCATGACGTAAAAGAGCAGAAGTTGGTTCTTGAGCAGCAAATAACAGAGATGGCGTCTGCTATCAAAGATTACGAAGAGAAGATGTCGGCAAACAAATCCCTTATCCAAATGCTGCAAGCGGACAACGAGAAGCTGCAACAAGAACGAGATGCAGCTGCAAGTGAAGCTGAAAGCCTGCGGCAGAAGAGTGAACAGAAAATTCCAACGCCATTGCCAGCTGAAACACTGACCACCGAGTTCTCCTACTTTGAGCTCGAGCAAGCAACCCAAGGCTTCGACGAGAGACTCAAGATCGGCGAGGGCGGATTCGGGAGCGTGTACAAGGGCTTCCTCCGCAACACAACCGTAGCGATAAAGTTGCTGGCCCCACAGAGCATGCAGGGGCAGTCAGAATTCAACCAAGAGGTGGCTGTCCTCGGCAGGGTGCGGCACCCGAACCTGGTCACGCTGATCGGCGCGTGCCGCGAGGCGTTCTGCCTGGTGTACGAGTTCCTCCCCAACGGCAGCCTCGAGGACCGCCTCGCGTGCGCCGGGAACACGCCGCCGCTGACGTGGCGGGCCCGCACCAGGATCATCCTCGAGATGTGCTCGGCGCTGACCTTCCTCCACTCGAGCCAGGTCGTCCATGGCGACCTCAAGCCTGGCAACATCCTCCTCGACGGCAACCTCGTCAGCAAGCTCGGGGACTTCGGCATCTGCCGCCTCCTCCTCGGCCAGTCTAACAC